>AWOL01S0015251.1:10251-31716 GCA_000715115.1 Nicotiana otophora | reverse complement strand
ATGTTTATGGCGGCTTCGTCGGCCTACATAGTTATATATATCAGCTTTTGGGTATGTTTATCCCTCATATGTTAAAGATGTTAGATTCAGATGATTCATATGGCCTCATCAGCCTAAGTTGAGGGTTACCCCTCCAGAGTTTATAATTACAGAGTGATATGCTCGGGCTGAGTATGGCACCGGGTGCCGGCCACGCCTCTTCAGGTTTGGGGCGTGACGTCAGAGAACCTCGCCTCATTACCTGCTGGAGCCACTTGAGCTGACCCCGTAGCTCTTCCCACTAAGAGGGTGGAATATATCTCTCCAACAAGAGACGTGTGAACTGATCCCAAGTCAAGGGAGGTGAACCCGCTGGTCTGCTAAGAAAATAGGACTGCCACCATCTACGAGCCCTGCCATCCAACCGAAATGTGGGGAAGTCCACCCCGTTAGACACCAATACTCTCATGTTGTGCAGCATGTCTCTACAATGGTCAATAAAATCCTGGAGGTCCGCATGTCGCTCACCACCAAAGGTAGGAGGATGCAGTCTGGTCCATCTATCCAACATCTTATGCGGCTCGACGGTCGCATCTGGTCTGGGCTCTGGTACAGCCGCTGCAACTGGCAGGGCTCCACCCATAGGTAATGCACTTGGGATCTAATATACGATAGCAGCGTGCCCTGGAGCCTGAGTGGTAAGAGACTGTGCTCCCCCTCCCACCTGAGATATGGCTGGTCTGCTGGAAATAAACCAGCCTGGGTCATAGTTTTCATGAACCGCAACATACGACCCATGACCTTCTGAAAGACCGGTGCGGACATGAAATCAGCCGAGGCCAGCTCAGCTGCAGGCACCTCACCATGCTCCTCAATGGCCGGATCCTCCAGTGAATCCGCTGGTGGTATGACAGGAGCAACTCTAGGACACCCTCGTCCTTTAACAGGAGCTAGAGCCCTCCATCGGCATTTGCCTCGGCCTCTAGCAACAGGGGGAGAAGCTCCTCCACTATTGGGTACATATGTCGCGCGTAATCTCACCATCTGTGAGAGAATAAAAGAAAGATACTTAGCACAACATCAACTGCACGATAGGAGATGAAGAATGAGAAGTTTTCTAACACCCTATAGCCTCTCGAAGATAAGTACGGATGTCTCCAAACCAATCCGCAAGACTCTATTAGGATCGCTCATGACCTGTGAAAGCTATGTGAACCTAGTGCTCTGATACCAAGCTGTCACGACCCAATTTCCACTATAGGCCATGATGGCGCCCAACGTCGCCGCTAGACAAGCCAACGGTGAACTACCCATTTAATTGCTAATTTTAATAATTTTAAAGTCTTTGATTGTTTTTATTTAATAAGAAAATAAATAGTAAGTGAGCATAGTAATATAAAGCATAAACTAAACAGGAAAGTAAGATAGTGAATTAAATAATCAAAACCAATGATTGTCTCCTAGAATTCCCAAAACCCGGTGGCAGAAGTGAACGAGCATCTAGTAGAATATTCAAAACTCCATAAGAACTACTGTCTGAAATTAAACATTCCGCCAAATCTCTAAGTAATGAATCTCAATTAAACATAATCATTAACCAAATTTTACTTATTAATACAAGCAATTAAACTAGCAAGTTAAGTTCAAATAGTGCAAGTAATAGCATAATAAAGGCCTATGTCAACCAGAACATAACATGAATTNTGGCTGGTCTGCTGGAAATAAACTAGCCTGGGTCATAGTTTTCATGAACCGCAACATACGACCCATGACCTTCTGAAAGACCGGTGCGGACATGAAATCAGCCGAGGCCGGCTCAGCTGCAAGCACCTCACCATGCTCTTCAATGGCCCAGTGAATCCGTTAGTGGTATGACAGGAGCAACTCTAGGACACCCTCGTCCTCTAACAGGAGCTAGAGCCCTCCATCGGCATTTGCCTCGGCCTCTAGCAACAGGGGGAGCAGCTCCTCCACTATTGGGTACATATGTCGCGCGTGTTCTCACCATCTGTGAGAGAATAAAAGAAAGATACTTAGCACAACATCAACTGCACGATAGGAGATGAAGAATGAGAAGTTTTCTAACACCCTATAGCCTCTCGAAGATAAGTACGGATGTCTCCAAACCAATCCGCAAGACTCTATTAGGATCGCTCATGACCTGTGAAAGCTATGTGAACCTAGTGCTCTGATACCAAGCTGTCACGACCCAATTTCCACTATAGGCCATGATGGCGCCCAACGTCGCCGCTAGACAAGCCAACGGTGAACTACCCATTTAATTGCTAATTTTAATAATTTTAAAGTCTTTGATTGTTTTTATTTAATAAGAAAATAAATAGTAAGTGAGCATAGTAATATAAAGCATAAACTAAACAGGAAAGTAAGATAGTGAATTAAATAATCAAAACCAATGATTGTCTCCTAGAATTCCCAAAACCCGGTGGCAGAAGTGAACGAGCATCTAGTAGAATATTCAAAACTCCATAAGAACTACTGTCTGAAATTAAACATTCCGCCAAATCTCTAAGTAATGAATCTCAATTAAACATAATCATTAACCAAATTTTACTTATTAATACAAGCAATTAAACTAGCAAGTTAAGTTCAAATAGTGCAAGTAATAGCATAATAAAGGCCTATGTCAACCAGAACATAACATGAATTTTAGCTACGCACAGACTCTTGTCACTCCGTGCGTACGTAGCACCCACAATTAGTAGCAAATAACAATTTAAACACCTATGGGGTTAATTACCTCTTACAAAATTAGGCAAGAGAATTACCTCGTTCCCAAGTCCACTTTCTGGTCCACAAATCACTCTAAAAGCCTCAAGTCGGTGCCGAAACAATCCGAAACTATCCAAAGGTTGTACAAACTAATCAATAATTGCTCAAAAGTTCATAATTTAACTATTAGAGTGATTAACCAACCCAATTTGGAAGGCTCCTAAAATTCATTCCCGGGCCCACGTGCTCGGATTCCGGAAATGTTTGTAAATAATTGCTACCCACAACCTCACGAACACAAATATACGATTTTACCCATTTCCATGGTCTAATCTCATTTTTATCAAAAACCTAAGTTTTTCAACCAACTCCTAAAATTCTCACATTTTATATGTTAGAACTACCCATAATCTATGTATTTAACTTACATTACGTAGAAATCACTTACCTTTAATAGCTAGGTGTAAACCCCTCTCCAAGAAGCTCTAAAATCATCCAACAAATGAGAGAAATAAACAAAATGGCCAAATTCTCGACTTTAATAAAGTCACTGCCCAGTTGCCCCTTCTTCGCGATCGGGAAAAGATCCTCGCGATCATGAAGGCAAAGTTTGCCCAGGCTCTGAATCCCTTCTTCGCGAACGCGATGGGGTCCTCGCAATCGCGAAGGCTAAACTAGCCCAAGAATCGCGAACAAGACCCGCAACCCTCAGACCCTGTTCCTCTAACCCTTCTATGTGAACGCGACCTGGACATCACGAACGCGAAGGCCACAGGTCCTGAAGCTTAGTGAATGCGGCCCATTTTCCGCGAACGCAAAGAGCAAAAGCACCCAGTCCCTAAATCCTTCATCGTGAACGCAAGGGTTTTTTTCCGCGTTCGCGAAGAAGGAAACTAGAACTAGCACCCCAGCAGTTGTGGACTTAGCTCCGAGCGGTTCAAAACGCACCCGAGCCCCCTGGGACCCCATCCAAATACACCAACAAGTCCATAACCATAATACAGACCCGCTCTAACCCTCGGAACACATAAAATAGCACCGAGACTAAGTATCGCTCCCCAAAACCAAATTGAATCAACTTATGAACTTCAAGATTCTCAACTAACTCCGAACGCGCCGAATCACACTAATACTACTGGATTACTATTGATTGCTATAATTTATCTTGGGCATGTATTAGTATTACTTAGGTATAATTAGATGTATTGGGAAACATATCTAATGATTTTTTTGTCTTCTTGAATATGTATTTAAAATTGGGCCAGTCGAGTTCTCAAATAACTCTGGCCCAAGCTCTGTACTTACACCTTTTGGAGTCTAAAGCTGCTATTGTCCGTCTTCTTTACCTGTTGGGCCTACTTTCCTTCAGGAACAAACAAGAGTCCATTCCTCTCCTTTATTGCTTTATTTAAGTTTATTATTGTATTACATATGTATATGACACTTACAATATTTGATTGAATGATTTTACTTTATATCTTTGAATTATGTTAACAATTTAGGCAAGCCCTAAAGAACATAGGATTAAAAGTAGTACTAAGATTTAGTAGTAGATAATTCTAGTTTGATAATCTCTTATATTATTCATATCTTAACCTTTACTAATGATCTTTATGAAGTCTTTTGAAACCAAAACAGCTTTAAGAAGGCCGACAATCCTCTTTTTTCAAAATCAGAAGAACTGGAACCTAAAATTGGTCTTTTAATTAAATCTTTCTACAAAAGAAAAATCGAAAAAGTGTCGTTGCAAAGCCAAGGTTTTCAAACGGCTTTCTTCAAAAAATAAAATGCGAGATTTGAAAATCAAGGTATACCTAAGGCCCATTTCTTCAAATGCCTTTACAAATATAAATCAAGGCATTTATATAAATCAAGACATTTATATAAATGGCCACATCATTTTAAAAGATTAGTGTTTTAAAACTTAGCCATATCTCACAAGGTTTTCTTGCAAATACAAACACTATATACATACTTCTAAACTCTTTCAATCATATAGATACAAACATTTTCTTAAAGGCTTTTTTTTTATAAATCTATACCCTCTTTTCAAAATTACATATATTACTTTTCAAGTAGGCTTTAACTAGATATACAATAAGCTGCACTTTTAGAATTAATTAAGCAGAATATAGACAACTAATTCTTTAAACCTAGTCTAAGTCTTATGGAGCTACCTCGGGTAGGTTTTAAAGGGTGCCTAACACCTTCCCCTTAGGTCTATTTTGAGCTCGTTTTCTGATGTTTCTAGAGTGAGAGAGAGAGGGTTCAAGAGGGAGGGCCTAAGTTTTCATCAAATTGATCTTCAATCATCACTTGAAGCTTTGGAAATATTCAAGTAGAGAACTAATTCTTCATCCAAAAGGGTAAGACTTCATCACCCCAGCTCTTAATTTCAAACATAGCTATAATGGGGTACTAGTGTGACACTTCATGGGTATAAGGGTGGTTTATCTTGCATACATGTATTGTAAAGAGTGGGGGGAAAAGTGAGCTAGAACCATAAATATTTTCCTAATTTTGGGTTCAATTTGTATATTGCTAAAATATATTGTGGTTGCTAAGGGTTCCAGAAAATTGTAGAGTCTAAAGAAGCGCAATTGAGGTATGTATGGCTAACTCTCTTCTTCCTAGAATCGAACTCCTGGTGTCCGAATAATGGGTGTAAGTTCTAACCTGATCATACTAGAATTGTTTGCCTTAGTGTGCTGGATTGCAATATTCATGTTTCCTAATTGTTTTAGATGGTTACCATGTCATCATGCTATTTGAGAACGTAATTATGTTTTTTTCAAGCTCATTCCCTTATGTGTGCAATGCATTATGTGATGGTACTTATCGACATGAATGATGATGCTATTTGAACGGATAAAAGGGAAAAAGACTTGAATTCTAAAATGTTCCCAAGTGCCAAGAACTACTTAATAAATGAGGTTGTTTGTGCCATATAACGAAAGATGGGAAAGAAATGTGAAATGAGTGAACAATTGAAAGAGGTTATGTCTCAAGTGAGATGGCTTAGCCGATCGGGCCGAGATCGGATGCCATGCTGTACATATGGTGGCATTTGTGTTAGAATTATTGATTTACATTGTGGATATGTGTATGTCTTACTTGAGATAGCTTAGCCGGTCGGGCCGAGACCGGACTCCATGTAAAAGCACAGTGGCATTGTGAGTTGTGGCCTTGGCGCTAAAGATTATTAATCTAAAAAGATGGAAAGATTGGATTAGAAACTATGTAACCCTTACTTGGTGTTTTCTTTGTATTTCTATGAAATTCTTATTGATTATTATGACTGTCTTCTCTTGGTTTCACTGTTCATTCTACTAAGATTGGTGTTTGCCTTACATACTAGTACTATTCGACAGTACTAACGTACCTTTTGCCGGGGGCGCTACATCTTTGAATGGATGTAGATGGTTCCATCGCAGATAGTGTCGATCGTATATAGGTGGTGCTCTCTTTCTCTCCCCACAACAGTCTTGGTGAGCCCCATTTCTCCCAGGGGTCATGTAGTCCTTCTTTTGTATAAGTTTTCATATTTTGAGGTATAGCTGGGGCCTTGTTGCCGGCATTGTCATGTTGCCCTTATGTACTCTTAGAGGCTCCGTAGACGTTTATGTGGGTCGTGTATGTATGTTGGGGTGGTCGTTGGATCGAGTTGTATTTTGGAAACTCAACAATGGTATAATGTATATAATAATAAATGGACCGGCAACGTTTATATATTTATATAACTGACATCTCCCATGTTTTACAAATGGTGATGTGATCCTTTTTTTTGGATTATGAATGAGTCGGGTAGGAAAGGTTTAATAGGATTACTCGACCGGGTCCACTCGGTTGAGCGCCGGTTGCGCTCCCCGAGGTTGGGGCGTGACAGTAATAATGATAAACAATGGAATTGAGACAATAAAGAGATATACCAATAATAGTTACACTGAACTAAGGTAAATAAGGAATCACAAAAGAAAACAAGGAATAATATGCCAAGGAAACAAGGCAACCAAAACACAAGTGATGTAATAGGGAAGTACCAACAAGAATCACTACCGAGGTACCTCCTCGTAGTCTCAAATCACAAAACAAATCACAATCTTTCCTTATATCATCGCGGGATCCTTGCATTTAGTTTTGAAAATTATTTTTCCCGAAATAGCTTCGCGCGTCTTAGCCCAACTTATCATACCGCGTGGCTTCAAGTAGTTCCCCTACTAGCAACATGCATATCAAGCCTACCTTATCTCACCGCATGCGTTTCAACCCTAAATCTTTATACCACCGCATGCGTATCAATATCACAACGTATCACAAATCGCACCTCAAGTGCCCATTATCACAACTTGCCAAAGAAGTCAATAATAATGGTGCTTCCATAATAAATTGCCCATGGCTCAATCACAATATGTACAAGAGTCTCAACAATAACAACCGGAAGTAAATTACACAACAAAAATAGTATTTCACAACTTTACAACTTTGCCTCAATGTGAATCACGGTCTTTATAACTCAATACCAATTTCAACAATAAGATATTCCAAGAAATAACAATTTCAAGTAAGGAACTCAACGGTTAAATAATGAATAAGGAATAGGGAAAACAATAATTTAAACTAGACATGTAAAGTCAATTAACAAGTAAGAGGTAAGAAAAGTAAAACATGTGAAGATAGACTAATGATGATGAATATAACATATTATGGTAACTCAATCAAAGGCATGAAAGGAATCTATATAGCTAGAACCAGTCAATTACCACATTTAGCCCGTGTACACACTCCTCACCTTGCGTACACAGCTTCCACATATCACAATTAACACAAAACAACATCAATCCTAAGGGGTAATTCCCTCACACAAAGTTAGGCAAGACACTTACCTCAAAACACGCTAACTCAATCCACTAGTAAGCCTTTCCCTTGATTATCCAACTCTGAATGGCTCAAATCTAGCCAAAACAACTTCATACCATAAATATAAACTATAGGAAGCTATTTTGAACAATAAAGTTACGATCTTTAAAGAGAAACAGAAAGTCAACTCAAAACATCAACCTCGGGTTCGCATCTCAGAATCCGACCAAAATTACAAAATCCCAATACCCATTCGATAACGAGTTCAACCATACAAGAATAACTCAAATCTGAATTCAAATCGCTTTTCAAATCCCCAAAATTTAGTCTAAAAGGTTTTCTCAATTTTTCCCAAATTTGTAACTCAAATCACTAATTAAATGATGAAAATAACAATTGATTCATGTAATATAGCCAAATCCGAGTTACAATCACTTACCCTGATGATTTTCTTGAAAATCCCTTGAACAATCGCCACACACCGAGCTCTCTAGGTCCAAAAATAAAAATGAGATAAAACCCTCGACCTAAGACCTTTTAATACATCATATGGAACTACTCATGCCCTCAAACCACTGAGCTAAGTGCAAATGCTCAAAATAACTGGTCAAGTCGTTACATGAAATTGGTCTTTTAATTGAACCTTTCTACAAAAGAAAAATAAAAAAAGCGTCGTTGCAAAGCCAAGGTTTTCAGACGGCTTTCTTCAAAAATTAAAACACGAGAATTGAAAATCAAGGTATAAAAGGCCCATTTCTCCAAACGCCTTTACTTTACTAGAAATATATAAATGGCCACATCATTTTAAAAGATAAGTGTTTTAAAACTTAGCCATATCTCAAAAGTTTTTCTTGCAAATACAAACACTACATACATACTTCTAAAAGCTTTCAATCATATAGATACAAACATTTTCTTAAAGGCTTTTTTTTATAAATCTATTCCCTCTCTTCAAAATTACATATATTACTTTTCACGTAATAGGCTTTAACTAGATATACAATAAGCTACACTTTTACCATTAGTTAAGCAGAATATAGACAACCAATTCTTTAAACCTTATCTAAGTCCTATGGAGCTACCTCGTGTAGGTTTTAAGGGGTGCCTAACACCTTCCCTTTATAAAAACAAGAACCCTTACCCAAAATCTCACAGGTTAGCAGACTAATAGAGAAATAATCTTAGTAATTAAATAGGTACCCTAGTATACCTTTAAATATTTGGTGGCGACTCTCTTTTATCATCAACAGGGAAACCACTAGTTGAATCTTGTTTTGACTCGTGCAAAATAGGGTGCAACAAGTATGAACAACTACTATCCAAAAAGTTTACATTACGTAATGCTATTTTTCAAAAACTAAGAAAATATACAAGAAACAAACAAGAAAACACCAAGCAAAATAAACAATGATAAGAAAACCAATTACCCAAATATTCACAAGTTTGGACCAAATCACGTATGCTTACTTCTCAAACAACCTAAATGCGCCAAATTGTTCCCCGACAATGGCGCCAATTTCGATGACGTCCAAATCCACTACTAAAAAGTAAATGGACACGGTCGTATGCAATAAAATATATCTAACTATGAGTCGGGGTCAAATCCCACAAAGAACAATATGTTGGCGATTAGATAATGTAAGAAACTTATCACTTATTATGCTAAGCCAAACACTTAGAAAGGGTGTTGAGAAAATATTTATAACTAAATGCGAAAAAATAAACTAACATAGAAAGCAAGTAAAATGATCAATAGCTACAAGCATGGATACACGTGAATTACACGCAAGTAACGATTCAATGTATTTTACGATTTTACAAATATGGGCGAGTTTATGTTAATTAGCCTCGGATATTAATTCTATATTAGCTTCTTCCGAAGACTAACAATACTTCCTAATTGAATTATCCCTAAAATAATTAAGAGATTAAGAACACTCGATTATGGCTACAAGTAGTTCAATCCTGTCCCTAGGTAGAATCTATAAAGTGAGGGTTAACGCCTCAAGTTCTTGTTAATTAATCTTTCTCAACCCCTAATTACCTTTTCCGAGATTTAGTCAAAGTTAATGGGTGAGTCCTAGGGTTAGCTAATCCCTTTGGAAATATTAAAGAACAAGAATAATTAAAGAAACAATAACTCACTTCAATATTTAATGGAAATCATTCAATACATAAGCACAACAAGATATTTAATCCACACTTTAAATATGAATATTCACATAAACAAGATTAAAGTATTGGAAAAATACTACACACTTAGATATTCAATACAAAGCAAGGAAATGATGAAATGAGTAAAAATAGGTAAGAAATTCTAAACCAAAAGCTTCAAATTTTCAAATCCCAAGTGTGCGTGCAAGAACCCTAGCTCCAAGACTTGTGTTCTTTAGTCAAAAGACTGAAAATATAGCCAAAGATCTGCCAAATATGTGTTTTCAATAAGCTAGGTCATGTATTTGTGGGTTTGGAAGGGAGAAAATATGAAATGCCTAAGTTGTCCAGGTCTGAAGCCCGTTGGCCGCACCTAAGGAAGATTCATCGCAGATGCGGCTCCGCAGAAGTGGAACTCTTCTCGCAGATGCGAGTCTTGAGGAATCCTGGCTACTCTGCAGAAGCGGACATTTTGCCGCAGAAGCGAAAATTGAGGCGCATATGCGATCACAGTAGAAACTCAGCATTTCCGCAGATGTGGACTCTAACCGCAGAAGCGGATTTTCCCATTGCAGGTACGATCCAAGTAGAACTTTGGCAATTCCGTAGATGCGGCTGTTTTCTTGTAGATGTGTGAGATCACTGAAGCGGACAGAATTTCACAGAAGCGAAATCACTGAAGGAATTTGCACTACATCAACTCTCTTTTCCTCAATTCCATTTCATTTGATTTCAATTCTCTTCAGGACTCATTTTACCTGAAAATCTAGTAATGCACACCATAAATCATCGAATCTTATAATTAAAGGAACCAAAAACTAAAGAAAAGAGACTAAAATAAATTGTAAAATCACCACTCATCACCTACCCTCCTCGTAAGCATGCCATAACCTATACACTGCCCCTGACAGCTGAAATGTAGTAAAAACAACTCTGCTCACCTCCACAATACCCATGGTGCAGAGAATACGGTGGTACTTCTCTAGAAAACCATGTGTATCCTCAGTAGCTATGCCACTGAAAGTAGGAGGATCATACTTCTTGAACCTCTCAAGTCTCCTCTGCTCCTCCTCAAATACCTTTGGCCTGACCTTAGGCTAAACCATAATAACAGGTTGTGCTGGCATGACACCCGAAACCTGATCTATGTGGACCCGTTGCTTTGGGGTACGAGCTGCGAGAGTCTGAGCACCTCCCCTAGCCTGAGATATAGCTGGTGTAAGGGGGATCAATCTTGTCTGAGATAAAGTGCCGAACATGCTCAAAAACTGTGCTAGGGTCTCATGAAGTCTAGGGTGACAACAGGCGCCATAGGTGCCTGTCCCCTAACCGGAACTACTGGTGGCTCCTCAGTCGTTGCTAGTGAAGGTGCTCTGGCTATAGCACATACCCCTCCTCAGCCTCTACCCCGTCCTATCGCGGCTATAGCAGGGGCACGAGTGTCTGATCATCTGATCCAGCAGTGCGTGTCCTTACCATCTGTGAGAGAATAGAAAGATAAAGACTTAGATTTCCAAATTAACAAATTCGCACGATAAGGAATCAAAGAAGTGGAATTTTCCTAATAGTTCTGTAGCCTCTCGAAGATAAGTATAGACGTCTCTGTACCGATCCGCAAGACTCTACTAAACTTGCTTATGACTCGTAACACCTATGAACCTAGAGCTTTGATACAAACTTGTCACGACCCCAAATTCTTACCTTAGGCTGTCGTGATGGTATCTAGAATCTAAAACTAGTTAAGCCTAGCATGTATTGAGAATTAGCAAAAATAACAACTTAGATATCAAATTAAACTGTTAAAAAATCATAATAAAACTCAAACGGTACAACTATCAATTATTTTTCCAAAACCGGTGGAACTGAGTCATAAGCTCTATAGAGAATGCACTAATAATCTATAAATACAACTCTGTTTGAAATGAAGATAAACAGTAGTAAAGCAATAGAAAAAGGTGACTCCGAGGCCTGCGAATGTCGAGCAAGTATACCTTAAAGTCTCCGGAATAACTGGTCAATCACTGGCGTCCAGGACGAGCAAATGTACTTGGATCTGGATAAAAATATATAGAAGCATAGCATGAGTACACCACAATGATACCCAATAAGTATCAAGCCTAACCTCGGCAGAGTAGTGACGAGGCTAGGTCAAGACATTTACTAAACAAGGAAACCTGAACAGAATATAATATAATCTAATGACAAAAAGCAAGGAAATAGATGACAACGTAACAGTATGATGATATAAGACTAACAATAGAAATTAAAGCAATAAATGTCATGACCCAAAATCTAACTAGTCGTGATGGCACCTAACCTAACCCGCTAAGTAAGCCAATTACAATAAAGCACAATATAATGATAATGATAAGAATAAAAAATGAAATAACTAAATTTTATACAACTCCCCGAGGACTGGTAGTACAAATCATGAACTTCTAAGACTTAGAGTTTACAAAGCTGGTATAAAATAAATACATCATTTGTTCGAAACGTACATAACCAGATTTATAAATCTAAAGCTACCAAGAACAAGAGGTAGCTATAACCGGAACGCAGGTACATATTCAATGCCAGCTCCCTTCATACACAGTAATATCAGCTCCAAAATCTGTACGCAAGGTGCAGAAGTGTAGTATGAGTACAATCGACCCCATGTACTCAATAAGTAATAAACATAACCTTAGGTTGAAAGCAGTGACGAGCTTGGACAACGGTCAGAGTCCAACACCAATAGCCAAGAATAATTTGTAATAATATGATAAAAGTAGTACAAGCAATAACTCAAAGATATTATGCTGAGCTCATTCACAGTTACAGAAAATAGGCATGCTTTTCAGGTATAACAGAAAAACCCAAATCTTTCACCGAAATCACCAAAATATGAGTAAATCAGAAAACTGTGATTTTTTCCAAACACTTTCAACAACAGATGAGATATTTCATTCTCAGATAGCATGAGGAAAGTACATCTCTATGCCTACATGTCAATGTGTATGTGAAATCATGAATGTCACAAAACCATGTAGTATGAGGAAATGCATCTCTATGCCTACATGCCAAGTATGCATGTCAAATATTATGCATCACAATGATGAGCTCATGTACTCACACACTCAGAGTATTGAATCTCACTGTCTCACACTCAATCACTCGGTATACTGAATCACTCGGCACTCGGCACTTGGCACTCGGTACCTGCGCTCACTCCTGGTATGTCAGACACCGGAGGGGCGGATCCTACCCAAGCGCTAATATAAGCCAACATGGCCTGCTGCGGCATGTAGCCTGATCCTATCATGAATCAATAAACTTTGCTACGGCATGCAGCCCGATTCCATAAATATCACTCACAATCAGGCCCTCGGCCTCAACTTAGTCATCAATCTCTCCNTTTGCTACGGCATGCAGCCCGATCCCATAAATATCACTCACAATCAGGCCCTCGGCCTCAACTTAGTCATCAATCTCTCCGGTCTCTCGGGATCACAAATCTCATGCTAATCTGCCCAAACAATGATATATGATGTAACAATAAATGATAACAGAGACTGAGATATGATATGCAAATGAACGAATATGACTGAGTATGTAACTGCAATTCAAGCAAATAACTCAATAGTAGAAATAACCTCAGTGGGTCCCAACAGAATAAGCATATAGCCTAAATATGGTTTCTAACATGGATCACAACTCAATTACTCTAGCACGTAGAAATTTCATGGATAGAAACAAGATTTGGTAACTATACAGTACCACAGAATCAACCGAGTCATAATTTACACAGTGTACACCCACACGCCCATCACCTCGCATGTGCGTCACCTCAACACTAAACACATAACACGTATGTTCAGGGATTCATACCTTCAACACCAAGTTTAGAAGTGTTACTTACCTCGAACAAGACGAATCCTATACCAAACAAGCTAAATAATACTCTAGAAATGCCATCCCGCATGTACCGACCTCTGAACAGCTCGAAACTAGCCAAAAGCAACTCAAGAACATCAAATAATATCAAAGGAAACAAACCCAATCGATAAAGGTCGAATCTTTAACCGAAAGCCCAAAGTCAACAAAAGTCAACATCGGACTCGCCTTGGATTCCGAATCCAAGCTTACTCAAGCGAAGCCCAAACCAATACAACCTCACAGAAATGAAAACTAACTCAATCGGAGTCCGATAGCCCAACCAATTTGCCAAAACATCGCTCTTGGGTGTTCATAACCCAAGAGTCCAACCCACACTAGTTGGGTCCCATATCTCCCGAAATACTCCTCCAAAACTCGCCAAATTCGAGTATGTTGTTCTTCTAATATAGGAGAACAAAACCCCAAAAGGAATCTAGAAATAAACGCCTCTAACTCATTTTCAATTTTTAAAATTTAGGACATAACCCTAGGTCTTGATTTAAGGAATTAATACCATGGATTAAAGCTTAAACCAAGGGAATGAATCAAATGGAAATACTAAAGTTATGGTTTAGACTAGACCTTACCCCATGGAATAAACTTGAAGAACATCCTTGAATTTCTCCAATCCCAAACTTTCAAGATGTAAAAAACTCCAACAACATTAATAGCCAAAAATGTCCAGCTATTCTACCTCGTTTCTTATGCCAAATGATCCGAAAACTGACTTTTGATGCCTCCAATTTATTCCTCATAAAATTCCGTTAAGTTATGCTTTTGAATCACTCCATTTGACCTTATAATGAAGGAGATATGTTGGTTTCAATATTTGAAAATAATGTAGATTTTTAAATACGAATTCAGTGGCTATTTCGTAATTTATATGAAAAATATGGCAACCCAATTCTTAGTAAAATGACCATAAATTCCTCATACGCTGTCGAAACTTGATGATTTCAGTTTCTATGGTTCCACAATTACGATACAAATATAATTGTTTAGTCGAAACACGAATCAAAGGCCGTTTGCTCAATATGGTAACCTTTATGCTCAAGTCGACGCTGAAATCGAAAACAATCACCATATAACCCAAACTTATCGAAAACTCATAGTAATTAACCAAACTTTGTGGACATATCAAAAATTATCATACAAACTTATTGGAATAATTAAAACTCAATTTTGAGCCTGTTTACTCAAAAGTCAAACCTTGGTCAACTATTCCAACTTAAAGCTTCTAAAATGAGAATCGTTCTTCCAAATCAATCCCGAACAGCTCGAAAACCGAAACCAACAATACACACAAGTCATAATATGTAACGACCCGATCGGTCATTTTGAGAGTATTAGCACCGAACCCCTATTTATTGCTCCCTCTAATTCATTTTGTGATTATGTAACTTGTTGGGAGGATTTGTTTGTGGTTTTAGAGTAAAATGGGACACATAGTCCCTGAAATGGAAGTTTAAGTCGTAGGAATCAATTGTAGTTCGAACTGTGTGAAGAAGACCTCGGAATAGAGTTTTGATGGTTCCAATAGCTCCATAGGGTGATTTTAGTCTTCGGAGCATGTTCGGATGTTGAATTGGAGGTCTGTAGGTCATTTTAGCATCAATTGGCGAAAGTTGGAAAATGGGATGATTTTTGGAAAGTTTGACCGGGAGTGGACTTTTTGATATCGGGGTTGGATTTTGATTCTGGAAGTTAGAGTAAGTTCGCAATGTCCATTATGACTTGTGCGCAAAATTTGAGGTCAATCGGACTTGATTTGATAGGTTTCGGCGTCAGATGTAGAAGTTTGAAGTTAGAAGTTCATTAGGCTTGATAGATGAGCAATTTGTGTTTTTAGCATTATTTGATGTGATTTAAGGGATCGACGAAGTCTTTATGATGTTTTAGGACTTGTTGGTATATTTGGTTGAGGTCCTGGGGGCCTTGGGTGAGTTTCCGATGGTTAACAGATCAAATTTGGACTTAAGTAAAAAGTTGGGATTTTCTGCCTTCTGGTGCAATCGCACCTGCAGAACTAATCTCGTAGGTGCGCAACCGCAGGTGCGGTTGGAAAGGCGCAAAAGGGGATTTGGGTTGGCCTGGGGCTGTGTCGCAGGTGCATGAAGGCTCCCGCATCTGCGAGCCCGTAGGTGTGAGCAAGGCTCCGCAGATGCAGAGTGAAGGGAGGGCAGCCAGGGTCGCAGAAGCGAAGAAGCGACCGCAAATGCGGGTCCGCAGGAGCGGACATCTTGCCCGCAGAAGCCATTGAGTTTTCCGCAAAAGCGGTGCTGCAGGTGCGACTAAGTAGACCGCAGAAGTGGAACCCTTAGGCAGATTAAATTAATTCAAGGGCTCAGGATTTTATCATTGTTGGACCTTTGAGCTCGGGTTTTAGCAATTCTTGAGAGCATTTTCGAGGGATTTCTTGAGGTAAGTCCCTTGTGCTTATTTTTGGTCAATAATCTTGTTTCCCCATTGATTTTCCCACCTAGTTAGAGTGTATTTAAGGTGGAATGTGGGAGTTTGAGGCTAGGGATTTGGAGAGTGTAATTTGAGGATTTGAGTGGCGACTAGGTGTTGGATTTTAGTAATTTTGGTATGGGTGAACTCGATATCGAATGGGTGTTCGTATTTTGTGACTTTTACCCGATTCCGAGACGTGGGCCCGAGTAGACTTTTTGGGATGATTTTTCAATTCTTTGATAAAGTAGTATATTTATGATTTAAATTAGTTTTTTGTAGTTGTATTCATGATATGTAATTGCTTTTGGCTAGAGTTGGGCCATTCGGAGTCGGAAAATCGAAGGAAAGGCATCCTTATCGATTGATTGAACGAGATTTGAGGTAAGTGACTTGTCTAACTTTGTGAGGGGAAAATCCCCTAAGGATTTGGTACTGTTATAACAATATGTGATACATGAGCTCCGTATACGCGAGGTGACGAGTGCGCACACTGGCTAAATGTGAAAATTCTGATTCTTGCCGAGTTGTCTTCTTTTAATTTCCTTAACTGAGTTACTGTCACGACCCAAACCGATGGGCCGCGACGGGCACCCGGTACCTTACTTAACCGAGTACCAACATAACGTATCTTTTCATGTCATACTATCATAGATAACTGAGCCGGAAGGCTACTATGAGATAAGTAGAATACAACGTATAATACCAACTTATACATAAGACGTACGAGCCTATAAGACCAAAATAACCACTCGTACACTGAACTTAGGCCGACAAGGCCATACAGTCGTTTACGTACATGACATCTGTCTACAAACCTCTAAGAAAACATAATTTTCATAAAGGTCGGGACAGAGTCTCGCCATACCAAACAATACACGTCTAAATCATACTAACCAAACAAACAACTTTGAAGCAAATGGAGCGCACTAACATCTTCTGCTGAGCTGATAGCCTACTTGGAGGGCTCTCGGCCTGTCTATCGGGACCTACGGGCATGAAACGCAGCGTCCCCAGGCAAATGGGACGTCAGTACAAATAATGTACCGAGTATTTAAGGAATAAAAATCAGTAAATAATAGACATGAGAGAAACATGGAGTAAAAGACTCGACATCTAAGTCTTAATAACTCTGTAAATAATGAAATACTCATACTGTCATGCATATGCATATGTATGTCATGTCGTGCATAGGTACATGCATTCATAACATCATCAAGCCTCTGAGGGCATCCCATCATATCATCTCGGCCTCTGTGGGCAAAGCATCAACGTATACCAACTGATCAGGTGGTGGTGCGTATATAGCGCCGTAACCTTTTTCTCTATCCCATATACACATATATACATATATACACGTATATAACGCCGTCTGTTAATCTGTCAATGCAAATGAATGCAATGCATGAGAAGTAAGTCAATAAAATCTCTTAGAATGTCATAAGACCATTATGCCTTTGAGCAATATCATGAAGTAAACGTTTTACAACATACATATTTTTCTGAGACCCATGAACAGACGATAAAATAATAAGACATATGGGAATTCAAGAACATAGGCATCTCTAATACTTCTATGAATAGAGTCATTTATGGAAGTTATGCATTTTCTCGTTTCGTTTGTGTCCTATAGATCATGCCAAAAGGAAAGAAGGGATAGCCTTAACATACCTGAGCTGGTTCTCCGGACAATCTCGCTAACACACGATAATTGCGACAAAACACGTGATGGCAAGACCGGAGTAAGAAAAATCCGTATGATATTCTTGAGAAATATTGCACCGTACTAACCTTAAAATTGCAAGATCTCACGTTGCTTTGAATTGTTGAAGATCCTATCTTGCATATGACTTACGTTTGAGACTTATGTTTGTAACATACAAACATTACGTTTTGAATGCATAACAGAATGGATTTGTGACTTATGTCTCTTAAGAATGGATATGACTCATGTTATATGTGTCTTCCCTTTATTAAATGGAAAAGACACACATTCTTAAGACTTGCCATATAACATAGTGACTAATGAGTCACCACTTTGGATGGGTTTGCTGCCACAAGGGAGATGTTATTGTTATCCCAATTATTTGAATTAATTATCCACTAATCACTTGATTAACTTGTTAATCTCCCATTAACCAATAATTACCCAATTATCCACAGAATTAGAAATTATCTCAAACTACTTAAAATACTACTCACTTTTAATACCCTTTGTACACTTACTATTATAGTCATGTAGTACCTTGTATGGCACTAGTCCATAAATACCGGGTATGATAGCTCAGACCGTATTTTATCCCAAATTGACAAACTTCGACGAAACTCGTTTTCTTTGATTCGCTTACCCTTTCACCTTCACGAATTTACTTATCACTTGTTTGAAATAGCGTAATACTTATAATCCCAAAATAATCTCATTCCCGAACTTACGTCGATTAACTTACGACGAAAGTTTAACATACGAGAATACGAGATGTAACATCTCATTTCTGAGCTTTCATCAATTTACTTATGGGCGTACTTCTACGTACGAAAACGTGGGGTGTAACATCATTCCCCCCTTGGAACATTCGTCCTCGAATGTTGGCTGATATACTTATCATTTTTATAACCTATGTCTTCTGAATACTTTAGTACTCCTCTTGCCATCTAGGCAACTGTTCTGTGAATGGATCCCAAAGGCCAGGACATTTCCTCCTTTAGGCCTCTTTCTCACACCACGACTTGTGGTCGGAATTCTTTCAATCTCACAACTGTTGCTACCTTTAGTCTTAGATCCGTTTATCCATCCCTATGACTTAACTACCATAACTCTTACTTTGATTTATCGTTACTGAGGTCTGCTACCGAACTCCAGGTTACTTTCGTTGCTTATCCCATATGTATAAATCGAAGTCCTTTAATGTTTTCTCATTACTGTTCATCTTAAGAATGGCGGCCTAATCGCATCTCATACTTTGTGACTTTTGTCCATCCATTATTAATTCACCTCAATATTAATCTACAATATACCACTGATAACTTGAAATTTCTTACGTCATACCTTGCCACTAGGACGTACGTTGCATCGAGGAATATTTGAAGTGATTTTCCTGATCCACTTAGGAGTGATACTGTACTTCAATGACCGTATTTTATAGCATCCTAATGTGATTCACTTACGTGGGTTTTTTAATCTCGTACAATCCATGAAATCTTCTTCAAATCATTACTCACTCGAAGGCCTAAACGTCAACCTTTATCCATCACTATTACACCCTCATTGTACTATCGGGGCATCATTCCATCTCTTCTAAATGCTACTAGTCTTAGACTCCTTTGAGTTCATTCAGGCTATACTGAGCTTTCTATAACTTAGAGAAACCATCAGCTCTTCTTGTTTTCATGGGCTTAATCCCGAGGACTTATCCATTCTCGTCACCTTCTCACTCGCCTTTTCTTATCCTTACTCCTGTCTTCCTAAAACCTTGTCGCTCTACCATACTTTAGCTTGCGACCTACACATATCCATTTATACTACTTGCAACCTTCCTTCAACTTGCTTGCACCCTAGATTTCCTTGTGTTATTCTGGAACATCAAGTAAGACATCACATCATCTCTAACTCTTCTTTACTCTCTTAACTAGACCTCTCAATACGTAGAAATCATAGGCTGGAAGATATGCCACTAACGATGCCGCTATCATTTCTGGATATTGAATCCCCGCGCTTCTAGCCTTCTATCCGAAGTATGGACTATTCACAACCTTTTGCATTTGAGTATCTCGTACGTTGTTCACCTTTACCTTACTAACTTTAAAGTCTTGCATCATATCTTTTATCTCTTTCATGACCTCCCTTTCACCTAGGTATAACTCACATCCACAACTTGAACTTCTATTATAATACTTGCACCTCTTTACATGATTTGGTGAGAGCTTCATACTAACTTCTTATGAGGCTGGTACTCTTCTAACTGGATTTATCGTAGAGCCGTTATAGCATATGGTTGTTGTACTATCTCTCTTGTACCTATGATATTAAGAGTAATTCTGCAATATTCTCAATCATGATTTCTATAATTTTCTGGGTCCAATAATTAAACTCCTGATTTACTTCATTGATGTACTCTTTAGTTTCCTCTTCCTTCTGATTAGCCTTTATGTAGGCTTAAGCTATCTTCTGATCTGCAGCTCATGATATTAGTTATTACTTTAGCCCCTCATGGATGCTATGGAATATCCATGATACAATCTTCTAAAAATTCAATCCTTTGTCTATGACCTAGGCTCAATTCTTTCTTTTAACTTATACTGGAATCTTCTACGGCTGCATAATTGTCAACATATATGCTGCATGGATAATACTCCGAACTCTTAAGTGCATTCATAACGTAACTAACTCTGGATCATTGATCGAATAATTCCTTTCGTTCCTCCCTGACTTTCTTTAATTGCAAGCAATTGCTTTTCCTGGTCGTTCTGCCACTTATTGCATGAGTACTTGGCTTATCTTAGTTTCCACACATACTGGAAGTTTCGTGCGACTCATATGATCTCGACCATTACTTTTGGTTTCACTTCCCGCTCATTAGCCACGATAGGTGCCGGACCACTTTCTTATGAAGTGCATACAATGTTGTAGTGAGACTGTTATTAGAAGACCATTTCTTTTTCTAGTTACTATGTTTAGGTTGAAGCTTTCTTTCTTATTTCCTCAACTCGTCTTTCATTGTAGTACTTAGGGAGGACCTTTTGGCTCTTGTAAAGCTGTGAGCTTATTACACCGCATACTCGATGTAATTCTTGATGTTCGTACTCACCTATAATTATCCGTAGTTCTTACCTCCATGCCCTTGTGCTTGTAGGATTGCTTCTGAACTGATATTTTGATTGTCTTCCCAGTGGCACTCTCTTTTATAACATTCATACGATACCTTTAACTACCCCAACCCCTATCTGAATATTTCCCAACTATTACAATGACATCATTGCGAGGCTGAATTCACTATATTGGGTTTTACCATGTTTATCTTGCACGATCTGCTGAATCATCTGTAACTTCTTGTTTAGCCATAACTAGGCTCTTCCTGAATCAACTACCAACTACTCGTTGGCCCACTATCATATCAATGTTCCGCGTAATCTTTCTTGGTTTATTTCCTTTGTCTTAACTTACCTTTCGCACTGGCTCCTTATTTATCAATAACAGCCCGGGCAGGAACCTTTACTTCCTTTCCTTGATGTCGTGTTTGCATAATGTTCTAGAATCGTAGCATATCTGTAGGATTTGAATAATTGCAATCTCATCCCCTTCTCATTTTTACCGCATTCTTCTTTTACTATTCCATAATTATTAGAACCGCTTAACTCTGACTTAATGCCATTATCACCCCA
>AWOL01S0015250.1:5615-16753 GCA_000715115.1 Nicotiana otophora | reverse complement strand
AGTATAGTATCAGTACAACCGACCCCATGTACTGGTAAGTACTGAGCCTAACCTCGACGAAGTAGTGACGAGGTTAAGGCGGGTCACTTACATTAACCTGTACGCAATATTAGTAATAACAACAAATAATAGAAATAACCAGGTAACTCATTTATAATAATTGAAGCCAATTCAGCAGTCATAACCAATTATCATTTCCATCAATTCTGTTGCTGCGTGCAACCCGCTCTCAAAATATATTTACTTTTAATCAAGTCTGTTGTGGAGTGCAACTCGATCCCCCAATATATATATATATATATATATATATATATATATATTGGCTTTTTAATAAGTCTGTTGCGGCATGCAACCCGTTCCTCCAATATGGACTTTTCATAAGTCTGTTGCGGCGTGCAACCCGATCCTCCAATATGGACTTTTAATAAGTCTGTTGCGGCATGCAACCCGATCCTCCAATATATCCATTTCAATCAACTCTGTTGCGGCGTGCAACCTGCTCCTCCAACATATTTATTTACCAATTCTTATAGAAGAAAATTTCCCAATAAATGCAACAATTAATAGAAACTTATAAGACAATAAGCATACAATAATTATGATTTAACTATAAAACAAACAATGACAAATAACAAACTATTATGAAAATCATAGAGAAAAATAGGCTGTTTAATATTTAATATGCTAAATGTCAAGTAGAAATTAATGCACATAAATCAAATAAACNGTAGATCCTGGATCAAATAGAACTGAAGCATCTCTATGGCAAACTGGAATAATACCTGTGATCACAACATCATATGACTCGGCCTCAGGCCTAGCTGGAAAAGCATAAAATCGGGGCTGAGCCCCACCACTCTGAACTGCGTCTCTAGGACGGCCTCTAACTGGCTGGCCTCCACATCTAACGGTCTGACCTCCACCTCTAATGGACCGACCTCCACCTCTAGCTGCCTGACCCCTACCTCTAGCTGGCTGAGCATGCGGTGAAGTAACCGGTGCCGGTATAATGGTACGAGAATCTTGCCGAGATATGTTACTCGCCAATCTAGGGCAATACCTCCTGATATGACCAATGTTCCTGCACTCATAACACCCATCCTGATGTTGTGGCTGCTAAAGTTGAAGCTGACCCAAATGGGGCGGATAACCACTGTAGTAACTTTGGAGTGGCGGTGCACTGATAGGAGCTGAGTGTGCACTAAATGCTGGCTGTNTATAGACACTCGTCACCTTGCCTATACATCGTTCACATGCATTTCACATAACAAATAGTTTAAGAGTTTTATTCCCTCAAGTCAAGGTTAACTACGACATTTACCTCGCTTTGCAAATTCCAATCAATTACTCGACCACAGCTTTTCCTTTTAAATTTGTCTCCAAAAGCTTCAAATCTGTTCATAAACAATTCGATATACTCAATACGAATTATAGGAATTAATTTCATATAAATTTATAANCTAGGGCAATACCTCCTGATATGACCAATGTTCCTGCACTCATAACACCCATCCTGATGTTGTGGCTGCTAAAGTTGAAGCTGACCCAAATGGGGCGGATAACCACTGTAGTAACTTTGGAGTGGCGGTGCACTGATAGGAGCTGAGTGTGCACTAAATGCTGGCTGTCCATAGTAAGGCATAATAGGACCGTGACTCCCTAAAGCACCGGGAGATGCATGAAGTGCTGAATGAAATGGTCTAGGAGGATGAGCCCTACCAAAATTACCCCTGCCTCCAGATGAGGCACCACCGAAACCACTGAACTGACGAGGCCTCTTATCAGACCTCTGCCTCTCTCCTGTGCAAGAACCATCTCGATCCTCCTTGCGACATTAGCAATNTATACTCAATACGAATTATAGGAATTAATTTCATATAAATTTATAAATTGTCCGGTTAAAAATTCAAAATTCATTTAAATATTTGACAGTGGGACCCATATCTCAAATCCCGAAAAAACTCACGCAATCCGAACACCCGTTCCGCTACGAGTTCAACCATATAAAAATTATCCAATTCCGATATTAAATGGACCTTCAAATCTTAATTTTTTATTTTTGGAAGATTTTATAAAAATCTGATTTTTCCTCCATAAATTCACGGATTCATGATATAAACGAGTATGGAATCATAAAATATAATCAATATTGGATAAGGAGCACTTACCCCAATATTTTTCCGTGAACATCGCCCAAGAATCGCCTTACCCGAGCTCAAAAATTGGAAATGGTTGAAAATGGGTCGAAGCCTCATTTCGAGAACTTAAGTTCTGTTTTTCAGATTTTTATTCATCGCGATCGCAGAAATTCGTTCGTGATTGCGGGAATGGCTTCGCGATCGCGAAGCATATTTTTGCACAGGCTGCCACTTTGCTCTACACGAACGCGAAATCATACACGCGAACGCGAAGAATAACCCCGTAGACCTACGCAATCGCGGACCGTTTCATGTGAACGCGAAGAGCAAATTTGAGTACCCCAGCTTCTGCCTCATTTCCTCTTCGCGAACGCGAGGACNGACCATTTCATGCGAACGCGAAGAGCAAATTTGAGTACCCCAGCTTCTGCCTCATTTCCTCTTCGCGAACGCGAGGACTCGATCGCGAACGCGAAGCTTTGCACTTCGACCCTTCGCGAACGCGTGCCCTCGGTCGCGAACGCGAAGCACAATTGTCCCAATCCAACTTTCCTCTTCGCGATCGCAGGAATGGCTTCGCGATCGCGATGCACAAAACACCAGATGACCGCAGAAGCTAAAAACCAGATTTTTNCCTGCTCCTCCAACATATTTATTTACCAATTCTTATAGAAGAAAATTTCCCAATAAATGCAACAATTAATAGAAACTTATAAGACAATAAGCATACAATAATTATGATTTAACTATAAAACAAACAATGACAAATAACAAACTATTATGAAAATCATAGAGAAAAATAGGCTGTTTAATATTTAATATGCTAAATGTCAAGTAGAAATTAATGCACATAAATCAAATAAACATGTAGCAATTATTGCAGGAATTCAAGATTTAATATTTGACAAAGAATAGGAGAGAAACAATTAATATAATAATTAATTCATGATTTAAAACGATTTATGATTTTTCAAGTAATTTTGCAAACAATTAATTTGACGACGTATAGACACTCGTCACCTTGCCTATACATCGTTCACATGCATTTCACATAAAAAATAGTTTAAGAGTTTTATTCCCTCAAGTCAAGGTTAACTACGACATTTACCTCGCTTTGCAAATTCCAATCAATTACTCGACCACAGCTTTTCCTTTTAAATTTGTCTCCAAAAGCTTCAAATCTGTTCATAAACAATTCGATATACTCAATACGAATTATAGGAATTAATTTCATATAAATTTATAAATTGTCCGGTTAAAAATTCAAAATTCATTTAAATATTTGACAGTGGGACCCATATCTCAAATCCCGAAAAAACTCACGCAATCCGAACACCCGTTCCGCTACGAGTTCAACCATATAAAAATTATCCAATTCCGATATTAAATGGACCTTCAAATCTTAATTTTTTATTTTTGGAAGATTTTATAAAAATCTGATTTTTCCTCCATAAATTCACGGATTCATGATATAAACGAGTATGGAATCATAAAATATAATCAATATTGGATAAGGAGCACTTACCCCAATATTTTTCCGTGAACATCGCCCAAGAATCGCCTTACCCGAGCTCAAAAATTGGAAATGGTTGAAAATGGGTCGAAGCCTCATTTCGAGAACTTAAGTTCTGTTTTTCAGATTTTTATTCATCGCGATCGCAGAAATTCGTTCGTGATTGCGGGAATGGCTTCGCGATCGCGAAGCATATTTTTGCACAGGCTGCCACTTTGCTCTACACGAACGCGAAATCATACACGCGAACGCGAAGAATAACCCCGTAGACCTACGCAATCGCGGACCGTTTCATGTGAACGCGAAGAACAAATTTGAGTACCCCAGCTTCTGCCTCATTTCCTCTTCGCGAACGCGAGGACTCGATCGCGAACGCGAAGCTTTGCACTTCGACCCTTCGCGAACGCGTGCCCTCGGTCGCGAACGCGAAGCACAATTGTCCCAATCCAACTTTCCTCTTCGCGATCGCAGGAATGGCTTCGCGATCGCGATGCACAAAACACCAGATGACCGCAGAAGCTAAAAACCAGATTTTTTAAGTTCAAAATCATCTCGTAGCCTATCCAAAACTCACCCGAGCCCTCGGGGCTCCAAACCAAACATGCACCCAAGTCATAAAATATCATACGAACTTGCTCGCGCAATCAAATCGCCAAAAACATACCTAGAACTATAAATCAGACACCAAATCAAAGGAAGTTTTTAAGAAAACTTTAAAACTTATATTTTTACAACCAGACATCCGAATCACATCAAATCAACTTCGATTCTTACTAAATTCGGCAGATAAGTCATAAATATTATAGTGGACCTATAACAGGCTCCGAAACTAAAATACAGACCCGGTGTCAATAAATTCAACATCAGTAAATTCTTAAAAATAATTAAGCTTTCAACCTTTTAATTTTTCATCAAAATTTTATATCTCGAGCTAGGGACCTCGGAATTCGATTTCGGGCATACGCCCAAGTCCCAAATTATGATACGGACCTACCGCAATTGTAAAAATACTGATCCGAGTCTGTTTTCTCAAAATATTGACCATAGTCAACTCAGTTAGGTTTTAAAGCTCTATTTCACCTTTTAATCCATTTTTCATATAAACACTTTTCGAAAAATTATACGGATTGCGCACGCAAGTCGAAGAGTAATAAATAGTAGTTTTTGAGGTCTTAAAATACATAATTAATTATTAAATTTAAAGATGACATTTTGGGTCATCACAGCACGCCCACACGTCCGTCACCTAGCATGTGCGTCACCCCAACAACAATCACATAACACGTAATTCAGGGTTTCATACCCTCATAACCAAGTTTAGAAGTGTTACTTACCTCAAACTGTACAAATCCTTACTCTGACAAGCCCTTGCCTCGCGAAACGACCTCTGATTGCCTCGAATCTAGCCACAAATAGTTCGATATAATCAACACGAACTAAAGAAATTAATTCCATAAGAAAATATTAAGTTCTTAATCAAAAGTCAAAAGGTCAACTCAAAAGTCAACCCCAAGGCCCACGTCTCGGAATCAAATAAAAGTCACAAAATCAGAACATCCATTCAACCACGAGTCCACCCATACTAAAATTACTCAAATCTGATACCAAAATCTCGATCAAATCCCCAAAATTCGGCCTAAGGACTTTCCTCCATTTTCCCCAATTTTTCAACTCAAATCACTAATTAAATGATGAAGTCAAAGATATAAACATAGAATTTAACCAAAACTAACTATCACAATCACTTAACCCAATCACACCCTTGAAAATCCCCCAAGAATCGCCTCCAACTGAGCTCCCAAAATAAAATTTGTGATATGAACTCAAACCCTCGTTTTTTGAAATATTTAAAATGGGCTTAGATGTCCTTAATCACCTTCGCGATTGCGAAGCATAAATTCCACTATCCCCAGAACTTTCTCTACGCAATCGCATACACATTCAGGCGAACGCGAAGCATAGGCTTCCCAGGCCTACGCGATCACGGATAGACGCATGCGTTCACATAGAACAATGCGTATGGCCAGCTCTTGCCTCCTTTCCTCTTCGCGAACGCAGCTTAGCCCATGCGTTCGCGATCTCATTAAACATAATAGCAAACTGCTCCAATTAGCCTACGCGATCACGAACTTTCCCACGCGATCGCGTATAAGAAAATCAAATCAGTGGACTAGAAAATTTTAGCAATTCTCCAAGTCTAAAAGTTGATCCGTTAACCATACACAACTCACCCAAGGCCCCCGGAACCTCAACTAAATATACCAACAAGTCCTAAAACACGATACGAACTTAGTCGAGCCTTCAAATCATATCAAACCGTGTTAAAACTACGCATCGTGCATCGATTCAAGCCTAATGAATGTTTGAACTTCTAACCTCTACATTCGATACCGAAACCTATCAAATCACATCCGATTGACCTCAAATTTGGCACACAAGTCACAAAATGACACAACGGACCTACTCCAACTCCCGGAACTAAAATTTGAGCCCGGTAACCACAAAGTCAACTCTCGGTCAAACTTCTACATTTCCAAAGCTTCTAATTTTCCAACTTTCGTCATTTCAAGCCTAATTCAATTACGAGCCTCCAAATCACTATCCGGACATGCTTTCTAAGTCCAAAATCACCCAACAAAGCTAACGGAACTATCAAAACTCTATTTCGGAGTCGTTTACACATAAGTCAATATCCGATCAACCTTTCAACTAAAGCTCCCAACCTTGAGACTATGTGTCTCAGCTCATTCTGAAACCTCCCCGGAACCGAACCAACTAGCTCGGCTAGTCACCTAGAAACTATTAAGCATAAAATGAGCAGTAAATAGGGGAACAGGGTTACAATACTCAAAACAACCGGTCAGATCATTTCACCTTCCCCCTCTTAAACAAGCATTCGTCCTCGAACAGGTCTAGAAACGTACCTGGAGTCTCAAATAGGTGTGGATATCTGCTATGCATCTCCTGCTTGTCTCCCACGTAGCCTCCTCAACTGGCTGACCTCTCCACTGCACCTTCACTGAAGCTATGTCCTTTCACCTCAATTTTCAAACCTGCCGACCCAAAATGGCCATCGACTCCACATCATAAGTCAAATCACCATCCAACTGAATCGTGCTGAAATTCAAAACATGATACGAATCGCCGACATACTTCCAGAGCATAGAAACAATGCACATGGCCAGCTCTTGCCTCTTTTCCTCTTTGCGAACGCGGCTTAGCCTACGCGTTCGCGATGCACTGATTCCCCAGCCTACGCCATCGCATACCAGAACTGGCGATTGCATTGAACAAAATACCACAGCTGCTCCAATTAGCCTACGCGATCGCAGGCCTTCCCACGCAATTGTGTATAAGGAAACCAGATCGGTGCACCAAAAAATTTCAACAATTCTCCAAGTCCAAAAATTGATCCGTTAACCATACAAAACTCATCAGAGACTCCCGGGACCTCAACCAAATATACCAACAAGTCCTAAAATACGATACGAACATAGTCGAGCCTTCAAATCACATCAAACATTGCTAAAACTACGAATCACGCATCGATTGAAGCCTAACAAAATTTTGAACTTCTAACCTCTACATTCGATGCCAAAACCCATCAAATCACGTCCGATTGACCTCAAATTTTGCACACAAGTCACAAATGACACAATGGACCTATTCTAACTCCTGGAATCAAAATCTGAGCCCGGTAACCACAAAGTCAACTATCGGTCAAACTTCTAAATTTCCAAAGCTTCTAATTTACCAATTTTCGCCATTCAAGCCTTATTCAACTGCTGGCCTCCAAATCACTATCCGGACACGCTCCTAAGTCCAAAATCACCCAACGTAGCTAACAGAACCATCAAAACTCTATTCTGGAGTTGTTTACGCATAAGTCAACATCCGGTCAACCTTTCAACTAAAGCTCCCAACCTTGAGACTAAGTGTCTCAACTCATTCCGAAACCTCCCCGGAACAGAACCAACTACCCCGGCAAGTCACATAGCAACTATTTAGCATAAAATGAACAATAAATGAGGGAACGAGGCTACAACACTCAAAACGACCGGTCGGGTCGTTACACTTTATGCAATGAAGCAACGTAGAAACATAGAAAGATGCAATAAAAAGTATGGTCTTCTTCAACAGCCAACGCAATAATAATATCGAGTGCCTCCACAAACATCTTGCCTGTTCATTCTCTCTCACCAAATTCTTTTCAACTGGTAATTATGCACTAAACTGCACTGCGTCATTCTTTAAATTCTTATTTGTTTTGTAGTACTTTTTAGGAAGGGGCTGTGTTCTTATATAGCTGTTGATTCTTTACTCAGTTTATTTAGAAATCTTGCAGTTTAAATTTTAACCTCTAACAAAATACTATGTTTGAGCCTCAACCCTCAAGGTATTGGTCTTACTGTCTTAGTAGCTTCTTATCGGTTACGTTTATTATGATTATTAATACACTTAATGTCCGTTCTATTACAATTATTTAATATACGTTATACTTTCTTTTTCTATTACTCAATTTTACTTATTACTTGTAGTTTGGTTACTATAAATTATAAAGCACATCTTCGTATTTTCGTCACTTTCGTCTCTTCTTCTTTCATTGACCATTCTTCTCCTTTTCATTAGAAATTCTTGGTACATAAGTTTTATTTTTGACTTTTCTTCTTATTGTTGGTGTTTTTGCCACCGTTATTTTTAATATACGATATTGGTGCATAACTTTCCTTGTTTAGGAAGTAAGGAAGAAAAGAACGTACCGTGTTATTTGTGGGCAATATTTAGGGATTCAACTTTAACCTTGATAAGTGCACTAATATATATATATATATATATATACGTGTGCATTTTCATGTAATAAGTACTAACTTTGCCTTTTTGTCTTGCGTTAAAATGCTCTATATTTTTTTATTTTAGAAATGATTGTGATAAATTTTACATTGAATTTTGATTATTGTTTCATTATTTTAAAAAGAATTGAGGAAGTATGATTACTTGCTCAAAACAAATGACAAATTTGAGACAATAAGGCTATTTTCCTCATCTAAAAGCAATTGATATGATTTGTGTCCTAGTATCTTTTAATGGCCTTTCGACAGTTGAAAGAGATTATTGCCACGACCCAATTCCCTATAGGCCGTAATGGCGTCCAACGTCGTCGCTAGATAAGCCAACGATGAACTAGTCATGTGTCTATTCTTTTAATATTTTAGAAATAGATGATTTTTAATTATTAAATAAGTAAGAGGTGAGAAATTCAATAAAATAAAATTTAAACATTTATAAGAACAAGTGTGATGAAATAAATACTCAAAATCATTAAGTGTCTACTAGCGAAATTCCAAGACCTGGTGTCACACGTGTATAAGCTACTAGTAGAATATACAAAACACTAAGCTACTGTCAGAAATAAAGTAGACAGAAAGCAAAGCACAAAAGAAAGACTTCGGGTGTTGCAGAACGGGCTTGGGAAGCAGCTCACCGCTAAGTCTCGGAGTATCAGGAGTGCGCGTCGGGATAACCACCAGATGCACCTGTCTCAGAATTGCACGGTTAGGGCAGAAGTGTAGCGTGAGTACATAAACAACATGTGCCCGGTAAGTATCTAGTCTAACCTTGAAGAAGTAGTGACGAGGGGTCGGCATCGACACTTACTATGGACTAACAATAAAATGCAAGAATTATAAATAATCATGGATTATATAAATAATTAATAAAACTCAGTAACAAGCAACGGATAATAATTCTTTCACTAAATATAAATTCCAAGTCAATTCCTGTCAATAAATAATTATAACTGCTCAAGCCATAAATTGATATCAAGTATAATTAGGCTCCGAGTATTATCACGCACGATTTATGCCGAGGTCGTACGGCCCGATCCAGAAATATACGGTGTGCACTGCCGAGGGTCGAACGACACGAACCATAGATGCATCTATTAACCTGCCTAGGCGAACGGCCCGCTCCCATGAGAGTAGAGAAAATTAACCTCTCTCACGAAAATACTTGCGACGCGAGTGAACATGAATTTATCAGAGTTATTATAAAATTCATCATTTCTTCTCAAACATAAGAAATCCAAACTGGAGATTTTAAATCTTAAAATCCTTAATCTCGGCTCTATTTAAGACAATTAACATGAAAAATCATCATAACAGTGCAAATAAAGCATTATGTAAATCTAAGACTACCCGGACATCACATGGAATTTAGTTATGCATGGACTATCGTCACCTAGTGCGTACAAAGCTTCCCATACAAGTAATTCACAACAAATACACCTAAAGGGATAAGTTCCCTCTTATAAGGTTAGGCAACAGACTTACCTCGTACTCAAACTCACTTCCGATCCACAAATATGCTTTAAATCCTCAATTTGATGCCTAACGACCCGAAACTAGTCAAATATTATATAAATTAATCAATACATATTCAAAAGTTCATAACTTAACTATTAGAGCAATTACCCAACCCAAATTGGAAGATTCCTAAAATTTACCTCGGGCCCACGTGCCCGGATTCCAGAAATGTTTGAAGATAATCGTTACTCATAACCTCACGAACTCAAATATATAATTTTCACTCAAACCCACAACCATATTCGCGGTTAAATCCTATTTTTATCAAAACCTAGATTTTTTTATCTAAACCCATAATTTTCACAATTTTACATGTTAAAATCTACTCATAATCTATATTTTAGACTCATATTGTATAGAAATCACTTATCTCAAAGTGCTAGGTGAAAACCCCTCTCCAAAAGCTCCAAAATCACCCAATGAATGAAAGAAATGAGTCAAAAATGGTTTAACTCCCGACTTAAATGGACCTCACTACCCAGCAATTTTTCGCACCTGCGATGACAATACAACACCTGTAGTTCCGCTTCTGCGGACAAAACCACATAGGTGCGGACCAAGCCCAGGTCGACCTCCTCTGCTTCTGCAACTAACGGCTCGTATCTGCGAGCGCGTCGCACTTGCGACCCCATTCCGCTTTTGCGTTGCTGCTTTGCACCTGCGCCTCCGCAGGTGAGGTCCCTGCCTCGCTTTTGCGATCACTATGCAGCCTACTGATACATCTCGCGTTTTCGTACGTTAAAGTTTCGTCTTCAGTTAATTGACGTAGACTCGAGGATGAGATTTTCTTGAGATTATAAGCATTTATGCTATTTACAACAAGCAATAAGTAAGTTCCGTGAAAGATAAAGGGTAAATAAATCTAACAAAATGCGTTTCATTGAAGGTTGTTGATTTGGGATAAAATACGATCCGAGCAATAATACTCAGTATTTATGGACTAGTGTCATACAAGGTACTGCATGACCATGATAGTAAAGTGTACAAGGTATGCTAAAAGTGAGTAATATTTTAAGTAAGTTGAGATAATTCTTAATTATGTGGGTAGTTGGTTAATTATTGGGTAATGATATATTACCTAATTAATTAGGGATATATTGGATGAGGATTAAAATTGCATTATGT
>AWOL01S0015243.1:59077-74363 GCA_000715115.1 Nicotiana otophora | reverse complement strand
TTTGGGTATGTTTACCCCTTAGATGAGACAGACGATATTTTCAGATGATTCAGAATATGGTCTCATCGGCGTAGGTTGAGGGTTATTCCTTTAGAGTTCACAGTTACAGAGTGGTACGCTTGGGCCGAGTATGGTACTGGGTGCCGGCCACGTCCCTTCAGGTTTGGGGCGTGACATCAGCCTTCAGTACTCACACTCAATAGGTGTGCAGACTCCGAAGGGGCTCCTTTCAGCCCAAGTGCTATATCGCTGCGGTGTGCAGCCCTACCCAATCATATAAGTAGCCACAAGGCTCGTTGTGGCATGCAACCCGATCCACAGTTGATAAATAGCCGTAAGGCTCGCTGCGACGTGCAACCCGATCCATACACCTCACATAGCTCACAGCTCGGCACTCAGGCCCTATCCTAGTCACTAATCTTTCTAGCATCTTGGGCTCTTAGAAATCATACAATTCAGTCCAAAAAATATAATAACAAGTATCAACAATGAAACAAGAGGAAACATAGATATGACACGCAAGTAAACCTGTAACTGAGTTCAAGACATCAAATAGCAGTTAATTCAATTGGTAGCCGACCGCTATGGGTCCCAACAATGATATCATATGGCCTAAGTATGGTTTCTAACATGAATAACTGTCAAATTTCTAGAAGACAGAGGGAACATATAATTAACAATAAGTTATTCGACTTTACAGTCTCACGGGATAGACCAAGTCACAATCCCCCACAGTGCATGCCCGCACACCTGTCACCTCCCAAACAATCACATCATACCAAAATTTGGGCTTTCATACCCTCAGTACCAGATTTAAAACTATTACTTACCTCAAACCCCGCAAAAATCCTACTCTGAAATGCCTTTGCCCCTCGAATCAATCTCTAAACGCCCCGAAACTAGCCACAAGCAGTGCGATATAATTAATATAGGCTAAAAGAATCAATTCCACAAGCAAAACACGAAATTATAAGCCAAAATCCAAAATAGGCTCAAACCGGCTTCCGGGCCCACTTCTCGAAATCTGACAAAAGTCACAAAATGTGAACACCCATCCACTCACAAGTCCAACCATACAAGAATTACTCGAATCAAACCTCATATCACATTCCAAAACTCAAAATTTTAGCCTATGAAGTTGTAGCATTTTCCCGAATTTACAACTCAAATCCCTAATTAGATGATGAAAATAGCAATAGGTTCATGAAATATAGTCCAATACGATTTAGAATCACTTACCGCAACAATTTTCTTGATGAGACCTCAAAGTATTGCCTCACACCGAGCTCTCAAAGTCCCAAAATCGAAATGGAAATCAAACAATCAAAATCCCATTTTCTGTCCAGTTCTTCCGTATCTGCTGACCCATTGTCGCACCTGCGACGCCACACCTACGAAATTTCACTCGCAGGTGCAGAAATGACTTAAGGGACTAGGTCCGCATCTATGAGTAATTGGTTGTACCTACGTGTGCGCACCTGTGGATAAAGGTCTGCTTCTGTGATCTTCCCCTCCATCTCACTCTCCGCATCTGTGGAGCTTCGAGCGCATCTGTGGAGCTTTGAACGCATCTGCGGGCTCGTATGTGCGGAAATTCCCTCGCACCTGTGACCCCTAGCCATCTCCTCAACTCCTGCTTCCGGGCTCCTTCATTAGCACGTGCGTAACCACCAGATATCAGAAGGCTTCATCCATTTGCCTAAGTCCAAATTCAAACAGTTAAGCATCTAAAACACCTGAGGCCCCCGAGACCTCAACCAAATATACCAACAAGTCCCAAAACACCATACGAACTTAGTCGATCCCTCAGAACATGTCAAACAACAACAAAAACACGAATCACCCTCCAATCCAAATTTAATGAACTTCAAAATTTCCAAATTCTACAAATGATGCCGAATCATACCAAACCACATCCGATTGACCTCAAATTTTTCACACAAGTCATATTCAACATTACGGACCAACTCCAACGTCCGGAATCGACATCTTCTCCTGATATCAAAAAGTCAAACGCCCGGACAATCTTTCCAAATATTTGACTTTCGCCATTTCAAGCCTAAATAAGCTACAGACCTCAAATTTACAGTCCGGACAAGATCCTAAGTCCAAAATCACCCAAAAGAGCCAACAGAACCGACGAAACTCCATTCCGGAGTCATCTTCACATAGTTTCGACTACGATCAAAATCTTGAGACTTAAGCTTCGGTTTTAAGGACTAAGTGTCCCAAAACACTTTGAAACCAAAAACAAGACCTCCCGAAAAGTCACATAAGCAGAAAAAGGTACATGGAAAGCATTAAATTGGGGATCATGGCTAATACATTCAAAATGACTAGTTGGGTCGTTACATCAAGGTTTGAGAAGATACTTAAATTTTGAAGTTATGTCGATATTCCACAATTTCCTTCTTGCTTGAATTGACCTCCGTACCGCTCAAATATATCAAAATTAATTGTATAACTTCATTAAAATTCATCAAAAATATTTTCGGATAATAAAACGTCGACTTAAAAGTTTATTCTAAAAAGTCAGCCAAAAGTCAACGCGGGGCCCACCTCTCGGAACCCGACGTAATTTTTACGAAATTCGAACACCCATTCCGATACGAGTTCAACCATACCAATTTTATCGAATTCTAATAAAATAATCGTCCTCAAAATCTTGAATTTCCATTTTTTGAAAAGTTTTTTACAAAAATCCCCATTTCCTCCATTAAACTCGAATTAAACGATGAATATAACCATGGATTCATGAAATATAATCACTTTCTGATATAGAACACTTACCCCAACCAAGCTTGTAAAAATCCCTTCAGAATCGCCCAAAACCGAGCTCCAAAAATCCCAATCGAAAATGACGAAAGAACCATTTTTGGTCCTTAAAATTTTGCCCAGTTTCGCATCTGCGAACGAGTCGCTGTATCTGCTGAGCCACTTTTGCTAGCCAAAACTCGCTTCTGCGAAAGCGCACTACCCAGTCGACCCTCATATCTGCGGAAGCATTTCTGCTTCTGCGAGAATCGCAGGTGCGACGCCATGGCTCGCTTCTGCGTAAAGGGTCGCTTCTGCTATGGCCAGGCGCTTCTGCGCAGAAATTGCCGCTTCTACGGCCTTCTTCATCAGATTCTGTTCAAGTCGCTTCTGCGTGGCAAATCCTTGCTTCTGCGAGGTCGCTTCTGTAATCAAATACTCTGCAGACGCGATTGTACCAGCAATCAAAATTTCTAGCAGTCTTCTTCTAGTCCATATTGATCTGTTAACCATCCGAAATCCACCCGAGGCCCACGGGACTTCAATTATGAGTTTGCAAATCATCCAACGTATCAAATCAATCCGGAATGACTTAAAATTTTGCATTCATAAATGACGTAATGGAGCTATTCCAATTTCCTGAATTTAAATTCGACCTCGTCAAAAATTCAACCTTCGGTCGAACTTTTCAAAAATGTTCTATTTTCCAACTTTTGCCAAAATACGTCGAATTATCTTACGGACTTCCAACTCCAATTCCAGATACACGCCTAAGTCCAAAATTACCACATGAAGCTATTGACATCATCAAAATTTCATTCCGGAGTAGTTTACTCAAAAGTTAAACTTCGGTCAATTCTTTTCATTTCAAGCTTCAAAATGAGAATGATTATTTAAATTAAATTCCGAATCTTCCGAAAATCAAACTCGACCACACCCACGGGTCATAATACATATTACGAAGCTGCTCGAAACCTTTAGTCGCTGAACGAGGTGTAAATAATCTTANTAAATTCTTAAAATGACAACTCGGGTCGTTACATTCTCCCCCTCTTAAACATAGGTTCGTCCCGAACGTGCCAAGAATCTTTCTGAGGACTTAATTTACTGAACATATTTACTGCACATATACTCGCGGGTGATCCTATGTCAGCACAAACTTAACATGGCTCAACAATACCATCTTAGTTGAGATTATTTATTTTATCAACATTTATGCACTTAAAAACCAAATTCCTTACACTCCAAACATTTTCAAAAGGCCTTATTATCACATTAATGCATGGTATTAGTTTCACCCGGCTATAGCAACTCGTGCCTATGCACACATTATACGTATGTCCATAACCACATCTCTGGTCATAATAGTTGTTTATAATTAATTTCAGCATCCTTAATTAATCTCATCTTAACCAAAATCTCTTATCAATTTTGTTTTTTTGCAAAACTGACAGTAACACGCGAGGCGTGAAGACCTCATAACTATTTATCCGAATTAACGAGCCACATTTAACGCCACCTGGGAACTCACCTTATAGGCTAAAACTCAATGTTTACAGAATGAATATGGCTAAATATGGACAGAAACATATAAAAGAATTATTAAATAAGCCTAACAGGCATGCCTCCCTAATAATATTATGGTACAAATTTAATTTCACAAAGGGAGAATTTAAACTCATATTTTTTCACAACAAGGACCTCGTCCTTATATAACTTCCACCGCGGCTTGTAGCCCAGTTGAAATATTTCACATCATATAAAAATGTGAGGATCTCGTACTCAACTCTGCATCACAAGTATTTTGCACATTGTGCCAACTCAAAGTTTCAATTTCCTTTCTTTCTTCTTTTCAATAAATATTTGTAAACAATTTTCACAACAGATAATGACCCCTTATTCCAATTGGGAATATAATTCATAAAATTTAAATCACTTATTCCGAAATCACATCAAAACCCACTATAGTGAATAGTAGAAAGTCACTTTTGCACTTATAGCCCTCAATAGTGTACGAAAATAATAATGATAGACACGGGATAAAATCATCAAATCTCCCAACAGGGATAAACGTATAAGTGGGTCACAAAATTATGAAGCTCACCCAAAGCGGAGCATAATAGGAGGACTCGCCTCAATATTCATAACCGAATCAAATTAAGGAAAATATCCTTTTCTAACAATTCGGGATCATACATGTAACAACACCATCTGGTATAGTGGCCTCAGCCATAGCATAGCAAATATATCAACGGGCTGGGGCTCCCCCTATAGGGCTCCCTCTACCCGCCTGTCCTCCACCCCTAACTGGTTGTACAGGTGGGGTAGTAGCTGCATTGGGGCATGTAGTGTAATGACCCGAACAGTCGTTTTGAGCACTAGCACGTCATTCAATGGTTTGAGGCCTTAAGTAGCTTCACTCCAAGTATAACGACTTGTACGTGTGGCCAGAATTTAATTTTGGAAAGTTCGGAGGTAGTTTGGAAAGAAATTTCTAAATTTGGAATCTTTAAGTTGGAAAAGTTTACCAAACTTGGACTTTTGAGTAAACGATCTCGGAATTAGGATTTGAAGGTTCCCATATCTCCAATACCTGGCTCTGCACAAAAATGTGCAGAAGTGTAGTATAAGTACACCACAGTCGGTACCCAGTAAGTATCAAGACTAACCTTAGTCGAGTAGTGACGAGGTACAGTCAAGACACTCACTAGTCTAATAACCTGTGCAATATAGTATACAAAAATAATAGGAAATAAATAACAAAGATGGGAACAATAATCAACCAGTGATATACATAGCAGGGCAACAAGAACTCCATAAATATTGCTCATTAAAAAATGAATACAGTACAACTAATTAATCAAGTCCTTCAGATATAAATCTTCTGCCTATATGTTTTTCAAGTAATAATCTTCGTGATATAATACTTTTCAATAAATATATTTCGAATATACTCCCATCAAACCAATATCTTTCAAATATAATTCTTTCAAATAAATATATTTCAAATAGAAGTCACCCTGTGACACTTCATTTCATAATCATAAAATGCGGGTCTCAGCCTACTTTCATATTTTCATGGCACCTCATGCCAATTTCTCTATCACAACCGGACAAACAACTCACATGCTAATATCATCATCATTTACTCACGGCACCTTGTGCCACATTTCATATCATAACTTCACTGATAATTCACGTGCCAATATTATCATTATTTACTCACGGCACCTCGTGCCTACATTTCATTTCATAATCTGCCTGGCAATAATCGCAGGCTCCCAATTTCAACATAGATCAGACTATTATCATGTTTACCAAAACAACAAGACAACTTGCACAAGATATAAAAATAAACACAAGGAAAATCATAGTATCACATGAAAATTACCAACGCAATAACCCCACATCATCACATAAAAATTAATAACACAATAACTCCACATCATCACATATCGTCCTTGAGAATAGCCTCCCTTGTCACTGCTACAGCCACTCTTATCTCTTCTATAATAGCCTCCCTTATCCCTCCGCCCTAACAATATCGATAACCACCCTTATCACTCTGTATAATGGCCACCCTTATCGCTCTGTATAATCGCAACCCTTATCACTCCGCCCAGACAATATCCCAACGCGCATAACAACAGTGAAATGGGACCCTTATACCCACATAATATCAACAGTGAAATGTCACCCTTATAGCCTCATAATAATAACTCAAATCACATAATAATTTACATGAAATATTATCACTACAACACAAAACAATCAATTCCTCTCACAATTTCCCCAATGACCACAACCAACTCCAATGATATAGTAAAATTAATCAATTTCTCAAAAATAGCCCAAGGCTTCACACAACGTATAAAAAACCTCAAAACAATCAACTGAAATGGAAAATACTCAGTATAGGGAAACACCTTCATTAATCCAAATTCTTGATAATTATATTAACGCCTCTGTTTAAAATTATTTCATTAATTATTTGTAGATAAAAAATCCATAATATACTTTATTTCCAAGAAATATCAAATCAAATTCCGATCCAGGAAGTTAGAGTAGGTCCGTAATGTCAATTATGACTTGTGTGCAAAATTTGAGGTCAATCAGACGTGGTTTGATAGGTTTCGGCATCGGTTGTAGAAATTTGAAGTTTCAAGTTCATTAAGTTTAGATTGGAGGGTGATTCGTGTTTTTGTTGTTGTTTGATGTGATTTGAGGGCTCGACTAAGTTCGTGTGGTATTTTAGGACTTGTTGGTATATTTGGTTGAGGTCCCGAGGCCCTCGGGTGTAGTTCGAATGCTTAATAGATTGAATTTGGACTTATTCAATTGCTGAAGCTTTGCTGATTTCTAGTGTTTCGCACCTGCAGTAGGGAGACCGCAGGTGCAGGATCGCACATGCGGAGTAAAGGGCGCAGGTGCGCTTTTGGTCAAGAAGGTTTGTGAGCGCAGGTGCGAGAAGGGAGCCGCATCTGCGCATCCGCAGATGCGTAGTGATGGTCGCAGGAGCGATATTAGCGACCTGGGCGGGGGTCGCAGATGCGGAAGTCAAACCATAGGACCGGGCTCGCAGGTGCGGCCCAAAGCTCATAGATGCGGTCCCAGCCATTTAAGTCATTTTTGCACCTGCGATGGATTTCCCGCATGTGCTGTTGAAGGCTTGCAGAAGCGAGTTTACTGGGCAGAAAATAGGATTTCTAGGGTTGATATTCCCATTTCGATTTTGGGACTTTGTGAGCTCGTATTGGGCAATTAGTTTAGGGATTTTTAGAGAAAGCTTTTTGGGTAATGATTCATAACTCCTTTATGGTTATATTCCACTAATCTGTGGTTGATTTCATTATTTATATTCGGATTTAGATTGAAAATTTGCGGAAAATGGGAAGAAGTTCTTCAACTATGATTTTGGATTTTGATTGCGATTCTGATATCGGATTTGGATTATTTTGGTACGAATGAACTCATGAGTGAATAGGAGTTCATATTTTGTGAGTTTTACCCGATTCCGAGACATGGCCCCGTGGAGACTTTTTGGGGCGATTTTCTAATTTCTTGATTTAGCTTTGATTTCATTAATTAGATTAATTTCTCATAGTTGCATTTATGGTATGTAATTGATTTTGGCTAGATTTGGGCCATTCGGAGCCGGATATTCGTGGAAAGGCATTGTTACCGATTGATTGAGCTTGGTTCGAGGTAAGTGGCTTGCTTAACCTTGTGTGGGGGAAATACCCTTAGGATTTTGTACTATTGTTGTATGTGAGAGCCGTGTACGTGAGGTGACGCGTACGTACATGGGCTATTTGTTGTAAAACACGATTTATTTTACTGAGTAGTAATCTGTTTTTCCTTTAAATTGAGTTATACAATTTAAATGAGTATTAGTTTGTTTTCATTCATAATTGAGCTATTCCAATGTGTGTAGCTATCCTGTTTATTCTAATATTGCATGTTTACGTGCTTTAACTGCTTATTTGAACCCTGTGAAACATACCTAGTTGACTTCATGCTTTTCCTTGTTCTTTATCAGTATAACAGTAGAAATCCTACTGTTAACTGTTGTATTTATCGAATTGAGCTGTGTGTTTACTTTTGAGACTACAAGGCAGTTTCCTCGAGAGTTCTCCCTGCATATTTACTTTTGAGACTACGAGGTGGTTCCTCGGGAGTTCTCCCTGCATATTTACTTTTGAGACTACGAGGCGGTTCCTCGGGAGTTCTCCCTGCACATATTTACTTTTGAGACTATGAGGCGGTACCTCGGGAGTTCTCCTTGTACATTTAATTTTGATACTACGAGGTGGTACCTCGGGAGATCTCCTCGAATACTTACTTTTGGGACTACGAGGCGGTATCTCGGGAGCGTCCATGTTGTTATGACATTGTTTGTGTGTTGTTATTTCTCTGTGAATTCCTTTCTGTTAAATTCTCCATTTTACTTCATTATATTATATCATCTGTCTTGTTAGTATATCCCAGTAGGGCCCAGACCTGACCTCGTCACTACTCTACCGAGGTTAGGCTTGGAACTTACTGGGTACCATTGTGGTGTACTCATGCAACTCTTCTGCACATAATTTGTATGCAGATTCAGGTGCTCGTTATTAGCACCATTAGCAGTGAGTTGAGACAACTTTGGAGACTTTAAGGTATGTCTATCACGTCCGCAGACCTTGGAGTCCCCCTCTATTCTCCCCCGTGTCATACACTTCTTGTGTTTATTTTTATTGGACTCTGGTGTATAGAGATACTATTTCCTTTCTGTAGCTTGTGACTCATGATGTTCCGAGTTTTGGGAAAGCTGTGTAGGTATAGCGTTATTGTTATTGTACATGCCGAGTGGCGTTGTTATTGGTTATTCAGAATTTGTTACAGTTAGTTGATAAGTTTTGCTTGCATTATTGGTATTTACGCAATTTGTTAGGTTTACCTAATCGTAGAGACTAGGTTCCGTCACAACGTATTTTGGAGGGGGTGTTTGGGTCGTGACAAGTTGGTAACAGAGCTCTAGGTTCTTAGGTGTTGTGAGTCACAAGCCAGTTTATTAGAGTCTCACGGATCGGTGCGGAGCCATCTATACTTATCCTCAGGTGGCTATGGAACTGCTAGCCACCATTGTCGTGAGAAATTTGTTGACACCAAAAATTCTAAAATTTTGTATTCTATTCTTTCTCACAGATGATGAGGACTCATACCGGAGTATCTGATGATCAGCCACCTGCGCCCCCTGCTAGAGCCGCGAGAGGCTGGGGTCGGAGTAGAGGCCGAGGATGACCAAGCAGTGTAGCCAGAGCACCCGTACGCGCTGCGACAGAGGAGACCCCAGTAGCTCCAGCTAAGGGGCAGGCACCTGAGGTGCCTTTTGCTGCACTAGCTCTCCAGGAGGCTCTAGCCCAGTTTATGAGCATGTTCAGCACCTTAGCTTTGGCTGGATTGATTCCACTTGATCCTGCCACATCGCAGGCCGGGGGAGGGGCACATACTCCCACAACCCGTACTCCTGAGTAGAGGGTCCAGGTTGACCAGGCACTAGAGTTCATCCATATGCAGCCGGTAGCTCCGGTTCAGCACGAGACTAGGACAGTCGCTTGCTGCTCAGACTTGAGAGGTACAAGAAGTACCACCCACCTACCTTCAACGGATTGGCTACAGATGATACTCAGGGGTTTTCTGGAGGAGTGTCATCGTATTCTCCATACTATGGGCATAGCAGAGACGAGTGGGGTTTCTTTTACCACCTTCCAGCTTAGAGGAGCAGGCTATCAGTGGTGGCGTGCTTATGAGTTGAGTAGTCCGGATGAGGCAACTTTACTTACATGAACTCAGTTCTCGGATATGTGTTTGAGGGAGTATATCCCTTAGAGCCTCAGGGACTCATGATGCGCGGAGTGGGAGCAACTGTGCCAGGGTGATATGACTGTGTTAGAGTATGCAGTCCGCGTTAATGATTTAGCCCGACATGCACCGGCCTTTTTTGCCATAGTTTGAGGGAAGGTTCGACGATTTATTGAGGGACTCCACCCTAGTATCTGGATTAGTATGTCCAGGGAGGTAGAGATGGATATTTCTTATCAGCATGCTGTAAGTATTGCCAGGTGATTGGAGGGCACACTTGCTCAGGATAGAGAGGAGAGGGAGGCCAAGAGGTCTCAAGAGTCTAGCACTTACAGTGGTACTGGTGCCCCAGCTGCAGTTCGACATGGTAGGGGTTATATGAGTCACCTCATTTACTCAGCTCTTCTAGCCGCCAGTGGTGTTCTATCCCTACTAGGCCCTAGGAGCCTTATTATGCACCACCAGTATGTAGTGTTCCTCCTGCTCGTGGTGCTTTTAGCGGCCAATCAAGAAGACTTGGCCCGAGTCAATCCCAATAGCCACACCCTCCAAGGGGTTATTTTGAGTGTGGCGACACTCTCTATATGGTGAGGGATTGCCCCAGACTTAGGAGGGGTGCACCTCCGCAGACTTCTCGGCCACCACGTGCTCCACCGGGTCCTCAGGCTATGATTCCAGCACCAACTACCGCCCCACCTACTCAGCCAACTCTAGGTGGAGGTCGGGGAGGTCGAGGTTGCCCTAGAGGTGTAGGCTAGGCCAGATATTATGCTCTTCCAGCTCGTACAGAGGCAGTTGCTTCCGACTCTGTTATTACAGGTATTGTTCCGGTCTGTCATAGAGATGTGTCGGTATTATTTGACCCAGGCTCTAAATATTCCTATGTGTCCTCTTATTTTGCCCTGTATTTGGGCGTATCTCGAGATTCTTTGAGTTCCCTTGTTTATGTGTCTACTCCTGTGGGAGATTTTCTTGTTTTGGCCCATGTGTATCCGTCGTGTTTGATTAATCTCAGTGGATTTGAGACAAGAGCCGATTTATTATTACTTAAACTGGTAGACATTGATGTTATCTTGGGCATGGACTAGTTGTCGCCCCATTATGTTATTCTTGATTGTCACACTAAGACCGTGATGCCGGCTATGCCAGTTTTACCGCGATTAGAGTGGAGAGGTACCTTAGAGTATACTCCTAGTCGAGTTATTTCATTTCTTAAAGCTCAATGAATGGTTGAGAAGGGTTGTGACGTGTAGCTAGCTTATGTAGGAAATACCTCTACAGTTGAGTCAGTTCCAGTAGTGAGGGACTTTCCAGATGTGTTTCTAGCTGATCTTCCGGGCATGCCGCCCGACAGAGATATTGATTTTAGCATTGATTTGTTATCGGGCACTCGGCCCATCTCTATTCCTCCATATCGCATGGCTCCTCCTGAATTGAAGGAATTGAAGGAGTAGTTACAGGAGTTTCTTGATAAGGGCTTCATTCGGATGGTTTGTGAAGAAAAATGATGGTTCTATGCATATGTGCATTGATTGTCTCTAGTTGAACAAAGTTACAGTGAAGAACATATATCCTTTTCCTTGTATGGATGACTTATTTGATCAGTTACAGGGAGCTAGAGTGTTTTCCAAGATATACTTACGTTCAGGCTATCATCAGTTGAAGATTCGGGAGCCAGATATCCCGAAGACTGCTTTCAGGACTCGGTATGGTTACTACGAGTTCCTTATGATGTATTTTTGGTTGCCCAATGCCCCAGCAGCTTTTATGCACTTGATGCACGGTGTGTTCTGGCCTTATCTTGACTAATTCGTCATTGTGTTTATTGATGACATTTTGGTGTACTCCCGAACTCGAGAGGATCGTGAGCAGCACCCGAGGACTGTGCTTCGGACCTTCAGAGAAAAGAAGTTATATGCAAAATTTTCAAAGTGTGAGTTTTTGCTAGACTTAGTAGCATTCTTGGGTCATGTATTATCGAGTGATAGGATGCAGGTGGATCCGAAGAAGATTGAAGCAGTGTAGAGTTTGCCCGGACCATCCTTAGTTACGGAGATCCGGAGTTTTCTTTGTTTGGTGGGCTATTACCGTCGATTTGTATAGGGTTTCTCATCTATTGTAGCACCTATGACCAGGCTGACCCAGAAGGGTGCTCTATTTAGGTGGACAGAGTAGTGTGAGGGGAGCTTTCAGAAGCTCAAGACGGCTTTGATTACAAACCCAGTATTGGTATTGCCTACAGTTTTAGGGTCTTATACTGTATATTGTGATGAGTCATGGATTGGTCTCGATATGGCGTTGATGCAGGATGGTAGGGTGATTGCCTACGTATCTAGACAACTGAAGGTGCATGAGATGAACTATCCTGTCCACGACCTTGAGTTAGCAGCTATTGTTCATGCCTTGAATATTTGGCAGCACCATTTATATGGTGTCCCTTGTGAGATCTACACCGATCACCAGAGTTTGCAGCATCTGTTCAAACAGAAAGATCTTATCTGGCGCTAGCGGAGATGGTTGGAGTTGCTTAAGAATTATGATATCACCATTTTACACCATCCTGTTAAGGCCAATGTGGTGGGCGATGCTTTAAGTCACCGGGTGGAGAGTTTGGGGAGTTTAGCATATCTACCAGCAGCAGAGAGGCCATTGGCGTTGGATGTTCAGGCCTTAGCAAACCAGTTTGTGAGATTGGATATTTCTAATCCGAGTCAAGTATTGGCTTGTGTGGTCTCTCGGTCGTCTCTTTATGATCGTATCAGGGAGCGTTAGTATAATGACCCCCATCTGCTTGTCCTTAAGGACACGGTGCAGCACGATGATGCTAAGGAGGTCACTATTGGAGATGATGGTGCACTGAGGATCCAAGGAAGGCTATGTGTGCCAAATGTAGATGGATTGTGCGAGTTGATTCTCCAGGAGGCTCACAGTTCGCAGTACTTCATTCATACGGGTGCCGTGAAGATGTATCAAGACTTGAGGCAGCATTATTTATGGAGGAGGATGAAGAAAGACATAGTGGAGTATGTGGCTCGCTGTCTAAATTAGTAGCAAGTAAAGTATGAGCATCAACGACCAGGTGGGTTGCTTCAGAAGCTAGAGATTCCAGAGTGGAATTGGGAGCGGATCACTATGGATTTCGTTGTTGGACTCCCACGGACTCAGTGGAGGATTGATGTAGTTTGGGTGGGATAGGCTGACCAAGTCAGCTCATTTCTTTCATGTGATGACTTTGTCTTTTTGTTTTTTTGAGCCGAGGGTCTTTCGAAAATAGCCTCTCTACTCCTTCGGGGTAGGGGTAAGGTCTGTGTACACACTACCCTCCCTAGACCCCATTAGTGGGATTTTACTGGTTTGTTGTTGTTGTTGTTGTTGATGACTACCTATTCTTCCAAGCAGCTGGCTCGAATTTATATCCGCGAGATCGTCAGTCTTCATGGCGTACTGGTATCTATCATCTCTGACCGGGGTAAGTAGTTTACATCACAGTTCTAGAGGGCCGTAAAGCATGAGTTTGGTACTCGAGTGGAGCTGAGCACAGCATTTAACCCTCAGACGGATGGACAGTCCGAGCACACCATTCAGATATTAGCGGATATGCTCCATGCATGTGTGATGGAATTTGGAGGGTCGTGGCATCAGTTCTTGCCACTTACGGAGTTTGCCTACAACAACAGTTATCGGTCAAGCATCCAGATGGCACCATATGAGGCTCTGTATGGTAGGCAGTGTCAGTCCCCAGTGGGTTGGTTCGAGTCGGGCAAGGCTAGATTATTGCGTACGGACTTAGTTCAGGATGCCCTGGATAAGGTGAAGGTTATTCAGGATTGACTTCGCACAGCCCAGTCCAGAGAGAAGAGTTATGCGGACTGGAAGGTTCGCGATGTTGCATTCATTCTTGGAGAGTGGGTCTTGCTCCGTGTTTCGCCTATGAAGGGCGTTATGATGTTCGAGAAGAAGGGCAAACTGAGCCCAAGGTTTATCGGCCCATTTCAGGTGTTGCAAGGTCTTGCAAGGGTGATCACGCCCAACTATGCCTTGTAAAAAGGACTAAGCAGTCGCTGCAAATAGAGTATAAGTGGAATTTATTTATAATGAAAAATGACAACAAAATTAGCAATAATCAAGAATATAGTTGAATTCAAAGGTAAAAGGATCTAGGGCTATTGATTTCCCCAATTGCCGGACTAATTCCTGACACGTTAGCTATAATCTTGCTGTAATACTCTATGAGGATTATGAGTTATGGGCTTCCGTAATTATCTCTCGATCAATTACGATAATTTACTAGAAGCATTCTCTCGAACTACTCTAGTTAACAATTTATGCAACTCAGAATTATTCCACCAAAGCTTCGTTATCTCTAACACCGCTTTTAAATTCAAGTAATTAATCTCTTAACTTACTCGAAAGTGGTGTTGTTCAACAACAATCTAACCAAGTGTTCTTTTTCAAGCAACACAATGTAACTAGACACTATTAATTAAGGGCCCTTTCAATTAATCACAACACAACACATAGTTGAATAATCATAGAATAAGAATGGCTCAATTATATCTAAACATAGTCAAAACTTCATCCAACAATCGGTTCCATCAACCCTAGATGATGGGTTTAGCTACTAATACTAATGGATAAAAATTCACTATAACAATTCATAATCAACAATGGAAGTAAGAAGAAGAAGACGAAAACTCTTAGGAAATTCTCTGTCTTCTCTCTCTTGTTCTTGCCTCCCAAAAACTCCTAAAAACAACTCTCTTCTATTCTGGGTGAATAAGGCTTCATATAGGTTTAGGTTAGTTTCCTTGGAAATTATATAATTTCCCTGAGTTGTTGGCCTCCGTCCGCTCGTTCGGGGTCGCGGATTCGACCGCGGATCTGGCCACGGATTTCAGCCAGTGTTCCTCCTCTAGTGCGTGGTCCAATTCGCGGTCAACTCCACGGCCGCGCACCTGGAGGGGACCTCCCTGCTTGATTTTCTCTCTCCTTTTTGATCGGGCTAATCTTTGATTGGCCTTCCACACTCCATATTGACTCCAAAACACTCTTTAGCTTCGTTCTAGCTCGGAGTGGCTTCTGCAAAGCATAAAATTCTTAATTAGAGCATTTTGTTATCTTTTTGCATTCAAATATCAATAAAGTGCGGCTAAATTAGAGTATAAATAGTGTCTAAATTGCATAAATA
>AWOL01S0015243.1:23455-58918 GCA_000715115.1 Nicotiana otophora | reverse complement strand
TGAGCGACTTCCCTAACTCGTCACACCAAGAATATTTCACATAGTTTGAGTATACATTAGTGTAACATCTACACCTCAAGAGTAGACTCCCGCGAGCCACGCAGTATTCCTAACCGGCTTACTTACTCTATTTAGAGGTCCAGACTTACCTCTCCTTCGTGAATCAAGTGCCTGCTCCCTACAAAAGAGACTCATTCCACAATCAATAAAATTCAAGCACACTGAGGAACTTCAAAATGAACAGAATTCACTCACCCTCAGAAATGATATTCTAGTGCCACAGAAAATTCTCCATAGGCTTGCCCGTAGTGTACTACTATACTAATTGAGCTTGTTCAGCCTAGGATCAAGTAGGACTTTATTTGGGTGTAATATAGGTTGTTGGTCGGGTAGGATATATTTGGATATAATAGTGACTACATCTCCCTAAGAACTTTAATACATATATTTTATAATCAAGCCAACACTTAGGTTAAACCAATATTTTGACCTTCAACACCACGTAAATTATCCCACACTTCTTTGACAACAATCACCTTAAAAGCCACCATAGAATATTATTAATCAACATGATACACCTTTAACACATGACACATTTGTTTTTTGGAATAAATAAGGTGCACCTTTCTCCTCATTTCCCTAGTTCCACTCAAAAGCCCCACCAACTACCCCACACTTTATCCTTTATAGATTCATAGTAATTCAAGTGCTTGCGAGAGGTACAAGGTTCAAAAAGATGGTCAATTCAAACAAGGGATAAGGCTTGTAATGTGGCTGCCAAGGAAACACGATTACAGGCTCAACGGGGTTAACTACGATACGTAACAAATAGGTGGGTGGAATATGTATATATATGATTCAACAAAGAAATGCCTATATCACTTCCCATACTAAACAACACTACTATTTTGCTTTGCAGACACACATGGCAAGTTCTAGGCATCAAATGTCGTTCACAGAACACAACAAGCCTCACACATGGCCCATGGCACATGACTCACTCCAGATCGGATCATCAAACACTTAGATCAGAGTTCTTAAGCCAAATTAAGAACATACAGTTAAAGGTATTTTTACAAGAGTCAGCAAATGAGCCTAAGCGTCACACTAAGTACCCGCTATATTCAAAGCATTACGAAGTTAAAAGATCCTATTCTAATCCTACCCATAGCCCATAAGTTCCTAAATAAAAAATAAAAACTAACTACACTCGGTTCAAATGAAATCCTTGGAAAAGAACCGTTGTTTAAAGAAAAACCAAGGGGGAATTGATACACTACTACAAAAGAAAATCCACGCTCACCGCACCATTGTTGTTTTACTTTTAACATTTTTTTCTTTCAAATTTACTCCCTCAAAAAACCGTCGAATGATATCCATCATCGGGACAAGTCAAAAATGCTTTATGTAAATAAACTACGTAACTATTCTATATACAACATACAACAAAGTATCCCCAACCCACACTTAACAAGATGCCATGTCCCCATGTTATACAAAATAAAGAAATGCGAGGTAAAGGAACTTCCCTGGTAGATCAGTCTGGATCGGAGACAGTGCAAGGGTCGAGATGACACGCCCTCCAAGTGCATGTAGCCAGCCAACGATTTTCTTCTCTGACTTCACATTTTGGGTGGCCAAGGTGCCACCGAGTCTTTCCTGATGGTCACTTTGTCTGCCTGGAACTTTGCTTCTTTCTTCACCATGCCATCCGTATTTGGGTTCTCAGGAACCCTTGCTGCCCGGCACAATCTATGACTAGAGAGGGGAACAAGAACCCACACCTCTTCTGTGGTGAACGGACAAACATCTCAGACTGAATAACCTTGGCCACATCAAAATCGTGGCCATTCACGAAGCACCAGATCAAGCCAGCTCTTAGACCATTTACCTCCGTAGTGTTATGGGACGGCAGCAAGCGACTGTTGATGATGTACAACAATCACTTTCCTTCAAAAGTGAGTAAGGCAGAGTGTAGCTTCGATCCCGGCACAACCCACACTACCTCTTTGTCTGGTGCATAAATAGTTCTGAAAAACTCATTCCATGTGATGTGTTCTCGATTGTAAGAATCAGAAAAATCCTCCTCCCCATTGAATACAGGCAATTGATACACTCTCCCGATGGCTTCTATCGAGGCATCCACCCTCGTGTGTCGTACAGTGCATATTCTATCCTCATATTCGGGGTAGTTGGCATAGAACTCCCGGCCAAGCATCAAGTTACCCTCCTCCGGCACTTCAAAATAACTGTCCAACTTGCGCCTGATCAACTCCCGATACATATTAGGGCACTCATCCTGGAGGGACACCCTGTCAATAGCCCTTTCCGGTACATGTTTTTAGTGGCCTTCAAACTAAAAGGGTCTTGGGTAGCTCTGGAGACAAACCTGGTACGATCAAACTGAGCTGCACTGGCTGGTACCCGTGCCCGGGATGAACCTCTATGACCACTTCATGAGGCTCCGGTGGTGCGTCACTTCTTTTCAGGTGTCATGCTACCTACACAACAAACACTACTATCAATAATCGGTGGAATATGGGAACCAATGGCGGTTATTCAGACTTCACTCGCACAATTGGTCACAATTTACATTCAAACTAATTGTTGCAATTCAACAAACACTTAAGGTGCATATACCCACCAAGTTACCCAAAGCCCTAATTAAACTTCCATTCCTCACAAACTCAACAATATATTCTCCCAGTTCAACCAAATCATTAGTCTCACATGCCACATATATACTACAATCCTAAACCAAGACAAGAGTACCCGTGATTCTACTATCCTACACATACAATAGAAAATGAAAAGAATGGGAAAAATAAAAAATTAAAAACAAAATAAATACTAAGAAAGAGGAATAAAATCATGTTACTTACTTGTAGATCTTGGGAGGAACGGAGATTGGGGATTGGTTGAGTGGAGAAGAGGAGGAAGGAGAAGAAGCTTTGTTAATGAGAGAAATTTTTTGGGAGAGGGAGAAGGGGTGTGTGTTTTGTTTTAGGGGAAGACGGAAGGGGGAAGGGTTTTAGATTTTATTTAAGGGGAGGCAAAGAAGAAGTGGAGGAGTGGGAGGTTGGGACGGGGGGGGGGGGGGCAGTGGTCTGTGCAAAATCTGCGGCCTACTCCGCAGTACAATCCGCGGCCGCGGATATCGATCTCCAGCAAATTTTTGTCTTTTTCGCACTTTTACCTATCTCCGGGTTAATTTCGTCCCACGCATCCTTCCGATTCGCATACTTTTATCCCTGGACATTAGTAGCTCGGTCAATGCCATTCAAAATCAATTACAAAAACAAGAGTAAAGAAAAATAATGGGTTGCCTCCCAAAAAGCACCTGAGTTAACGTCGTAGCACGACGATTTACAACAAACCATGGGTTGCCTCCCAGGAAGCGCCTGATTTAACGTCGCGGCACGACGCAAGATTTCATTATTACTCTTTGCTCGTGTATTAGGCTCTTCCAAAGATATCACAACTATATCCCCCTTTTCTTCAACCAATCCAAGGTAATGTTTCAACCTTTGCCTATTCACCGTGAACTTATTTGTCACATCTTCGGATTCAATTTCTACAGCTCCACTTGAGAACACTTGCACCATGATTTCTAGGTATCGAGAAATCTAGTTAAAAGAGTAAAGAAGAGATAGAAACGATGCGATGTCTCGTTTGATGTTCCAGAATGACACAAGGAAGTCTATGGTGCAAGCAAGTTGAAGGAAGGTTGCGAGTAGTGTAAATGGATATGTGTAAATCGCTTGATAAAGTATGGTAGAGCGACAAGGTTGTAGAAAGACAAGAGTAAGGATAAGAAAAGGGTAAGTGAGAAGGTGACGAAAATGGATAAGTCTTCGGGATTAAACCCATGAAAACAAGAGAATTTATGGTTTCTCTAAGTTATAGAAAGTTCAGTATAACCGGAATGAACTCAAAGAAGTCTAATACTAATATCGTTTAGATAACGGATGGCGTTTGGGCCTTCGATTGAGTAATAACTTGAAAAGTATTTCATGAATTACACGGGATTAAAATACCCATGTAAGGTGAGTCACATTGGGATGCTAAACAATATGGTTATGGAAGTATAGTATCGCCCCTAGGTGGATCAATCTAATTACTCAAGATGTCCCTGATGAGACGTGAGCCCTAGCGGCAGTGTTACATAATAGATCAAGTCATCAGTGGTAGATGATAGATCAACATCTATGTGAATCAACAGTGGACGGACAAAAGTCACAAGGTATGAGGTGAGATTAGGCCGTCATTCTTAAGATGAACAAGTAACGAGGAGGAATTAAAGGACTTAGATTTATACATACGGGATAAGTAACGAAAGTAACTTGGACTTTGGTAGCAGAGCTCAGCAACAATGAATCGAAGTAAGAGTTATGGTATAATAAGACCTACCTAGATGCAGTAAAATCATACGAATTGATAAGCAGATCTATGAAATAAGGTATAACAATATTCATAAGTTCGACAAAGTACCGAGCGAAGAACTTCAGTATGCCTACAGATGCCCAGAGGGACACTTTATCAAGATCTATATATGTTTACAAAGAGAGGCCTAGAGATCGGCTAAAAGCTTGAGGAAAAAGGAGACAAGAGTCGCATAGGCACATTTATAAGGTCAGAGTCGAACAAGCTGCATGACAAAAGGTAGCAACAGTTACGAGATTGGAAGGATTCCGACCACAAGTCATGGTGAGAGGAAGAGGCCTAAAGGAGGGAATACCATCGACATTTGATTTATTCTAAGAACAATTGCGTAGACGGCAAGGAGAGTATTAAAGTATTCATAAGAGCTATCCAGTCATAAGAACGATAAGTGCATCAGTCAACATTCGAGGACTAATGTTCCAAAGGGGGGAATAATGTTACCCCCCCATGTTTTCGTACGTGGAAGTACGCCATATGTAAATTGATATAAGCTCGGAAATAAGATGTTACATCCCGCATTTGTTTCGTATGTTAAAATTTCTTCAACGTTTGGCAATTTGGGATAAAATACGATCCGAGCTTAAATACCCGGTATTTATGGATTAATACCATACAAGGTACCACATGGCCATGATAGTAAAGTGTATAAGGTATGTTAAAAATAAGTAGTATTTTAAGTAATTTGGGATAATTCTTAATTATGTGGGTAATTAGTTAATTATTCGATAGTGGCAAATTATCAAATTAATCATAAGATTAGTGACTAAATAATGCTGATTCTGGATAAAGCTTAAACTACAAAAAATTACGTGGCAATCCATTAATCTATCATGGTGACTCTTATATAATACTTGAAAGGTGGAAAAACTTTAGTAGATTATGTGACATTACTCATCAAATAAGTGGGCCACGCCCACTATAAAAGCTTTCCAATACTAGTGTTATATTTCATTTCCTAATATCAAAAGATCAAAAACAAAAGAGTGGTTGGTCGAAATGAATCCTTCAAAGAGCAAAATAACTCCCTACAGCATTAAAGAGAATGAAAAATGTTTGCATTAGGTGATGACTCCACAGAGAGCTATTGCAACGAGAATTACAAAGCTTTACAAAGAATTCATGTGAACCTTTACAAATGTATTGCAACGTGAATTACAAACTCTAAGGGAGGACGGTACAATCTTATGGCATGATCAATACGATACAAATGAAACAAGCAAATGCACAATTTCCATAAATGACTCTATTCATAGAAATATTAGGGGTGTCTATATTCTTGATTCCCCATGTGAATTATTATTATATCTTTTGTCAATGGGTCTCAGAACAATACGTATTTGATAAAATTTATCCGACAAGCATATTATTTTTATGACATTCCTAAAAACTCTTATTAACATATTTCTTATGCATTTCATGCATTTGTACAAGTACATTGACCCATGACCAGATGGCATTATATACGCGTATAGTATATGTATATGGGATATGGGAAAAGGTTATGGCATTATAAATGCACCACCACCTGATCAATTGGTATACTTTGACGATTTGCCCACAGTGGCCGAAATGATATGATGGGATGCCCTTAGAGGCTTGATGATGTTATGAACGCATATACCAAAGCATGGTATGATATTTATACGCATATGCATGACATTATAAAAACGAAATGATTCATAGAGCTATGCAGACATACATGTTGAGTCTTTTACTTTATGTTTCTCTTATGTTTATTATTTTCTAATTTTCATTCATTACATACTCGGTACAGTATTTGTACTGACGTCCCTTTTGCCTGGGGACGCTGCATTTCATGCCCGCAAGTCTCGATACATAGGTCGAGAATCCTCTAAGTAAGTGATCAACTCAGTAGAAAATGTTGGTGCACTTAATTTTTTCCGGAGTTGCTTATGTGGTCAGTATGATTAGGACATGCACTGATTATATGGCGGGGCCATGTCCCGACCTTTATGACATTTATGAACTCTTAGAGGCTTGTAGACATATGTTGTGTACGTGAAAGAGTGTACCGCCTTTTCGGCCTATGTTTTGAGTTTATAAATGATCATGTTGGCCTATTAGGCCCGTATGTCACGTGAATATGATGAAGTAATAAGAAAGATACATTACATTGGTACTCGGTTGAGTAAGGTACCGGGTGCCCATCATGGCCCATTGGTTTGGGTCGTGACAAAGAGCAACAGAATGCACTATTGGTGTAAGTGTCGTAGCTCTAGTCATCCAGCCTGAATTTTGAGAAATCTTGTAGAGAAGAGTTTTGCACTTCGTGAACGTTTTGCTCAAAAATGCACCCCCAGCTGAAGCATCTACATTGTCCTTCAAACTATCTGCCAAACCCATGTAGAATCTCTCTTCCAGCATCTGATCTGAAAGGCCATGGTGTGGACATTTCACTAGCATACCCTTAAACCTCTCCCAGGTTTCTTGCAAGGCCTTAGTCGGTTTCTACCTAAACTGCAATATCTCATCAATTTGCCTTGTAGTCTTGTTGGGAGGGTAAAACTTGTTTAAGAACTGCTTGACTATTTCTTCCCAAGTAGCAATGGAGTTTATTGGGAGCGAATTTAGCCAAGTTTGAGCTTCTCTAGTCACTCAGAATGGGAACAGTAATAGCTTAATTACTTCGGGAGTCACATTCGGTTGTCTTTGAGTCACATAAATTGATAGGAAGTTGTTCAGATGTTGTTATGGGTCTTCGATGTATGACCCGGAGAAAAGTCCCTTATTCTGCAACAGGTGTATCATGTTGTTGGTAATCTAGAATGTCTCCGCTTGTATCTGAGGAACAACAATGGTGGTGGTCAGGTTATTAGAAGTTGGTTGTGCCCAATCATAAAAGAGCAGCTTTTGGCACAAGAGGTTCCACCACTCCATTTTTTGGGTCAACATGATCATTCCGATTATTTACGTTGACATCGTCCACGTTGTCCATTTCACTTTCGACTTGCTCTTTTTGTTTTAACTATTTGTTCTTCTTATTGGCCCGATTCAATGCCCTGAATGCTTTCTCGGGGCCTGAGAGTCCTTCAAAAAGTTCACCAGTCCTCAAAGAGCTTCTAGGAATAACACCTGAGAATTTCAATGGAAAAGTTTAACACCGTAGGAAATTGAGCTAAACTAAAAATCATAGCAATTCTTCTATGTTGTAATAAATAACACAGTTAGTTCCTCGGAAACGGTGCCACGCCTGTAATGCCTTTCACGCGGGTGACTTGGGTTCTTTCCCCGGCAGCGGTGCCAAAATTTGATCACGCCCAACTATGCCTTGTAAAAAGGACTAAGAGGTCGCTGCAAATATAATCCAGTTCAAGTTCGGAGTCGAATCCCACAGGGAACTAACTTATTTACTACAACTTTTAACAATGCTAATGATAAGCTCAAACAATTTCCGGATGCAAGATTTTTAATAGAGTATAGGTGGAATTTATTTATCTAATGAAACATGACAACAAAATTAGCAATAATCAAGAATAAGGTTGAATTCAAAGGTAAAAGGATCCAGGGCTATTGATTTCCCCAATTGACGGACTAATTCCTGACACGTTAGCTATAATCTCGCCATAATACTCTATGAGGATTATGAGTTCCAGGCTACCGTAATTATCTCTCGATTAATTACAATAATTTACTGGAAGAATTCTCTCGAACTACTTTAGTTAACAATTTATGCAACTCAAAATTATCCCACCAAAGCTTCGTTATCTCTAACCCCGCTTTTAATGTCAAGTAATTAATCTCTTAACTTACCCGAAAGTGGTGTTGTTCAACAGCAATCTAACCAAATGTTCTTTCTCAAGCAACACAAGGTAACTAGACACGATTAATCAAGGGCCCTTTCAATTAATCACAACACAACACATAGTTGAACAATCATAGAATAAGAATGACTCAATTATATCTAAACATAGTCAAAACTTCATCCGACAATTGGTTCCATCAACCCTAGATGATGGGTTTAGCTACTCATACTAATGGATAAACATTCACTATAATAATTCATACCCAATAATGGAAGTAAGAAGAAGAAGATGAAAACTCTTAGGAAATTCTCCGTCTTCTCTCTCTTGTTATTGCCTCCACAAAACTCCTAAATACAACTACCTTCTCTTCTCGGTGAATTAGGCTTCATATAGGTTTAGGTTAGCTGCCTTGGAAATTACATAATTGCCCCTAAGCTGTTGACCTCCGTCCGCCCGTCCGTGGCCGCGGATTCGACCGAAGATCCGGCTGCGGATTTTAGCCTCTGCTCTGCCTCCAGTGGGCGGTCCAATTTGCGGTCAACTCTGCAGTCGCACACCTGGAGGGGACCTCCCCGCTTGCTTTTCTCGCTCCTTTTTGACCGGGATAACCTTCGATTGGCCTTCTACACTCCATGTTGACTCCAAAACACTCTTTAGCTTCCTCCTGGCTCGGATTGGCTCTTGCAAAGCATAAACTTTATAATTAGATCATTTTGTTATCTTTTAGCATTCAAATATCAATAAAGTGTGGCTAAATTAGAGTATAAATAGTGTCTAAATTGCATAAATATAGCCTACTATCAATGGGTCCATCCAGTATTCCATGTTTCTATGCTCAGGAAGAATCACGACGATCCGTCTCCTGTGTTGGATTTCAGCTCAGTCTAGTTGGACAAGGATTTATCTTATGTAGAGGAGCCGGTGTCTATTTTGGATAGGCAAGTTCGAAAGCTGATATCAAAGGACATTTCTTCCATAAAGGTTCAGTGGAGGGATCAGCCAATCGAGGAGGTGACTTGGGAGACCGAGCATGATATGCGCAGCCATTATCCTCATCTTTTCACCACGTCATGTTTGTCTTTATGCCTGTTCGAGGACGAACGATTGTTTAAAGAGGGGGAGGATGTAACGACCCAGCCGATCGTTTTGAGAGTAATAGACCCGATCCCCTATTTTTTGCTTTCCCCGTATCTGTTTCTGCTCATGTGAAGTTCTCTGGAGGTCTTGCTTTTGGTTTTAGAGTGATTTGGGATTACTTAGTCCCTAAAACGGAAGCTTAAGTCTTAGCATTTTTACCGTAGCTGGAACTGTGTGAAGACGACTCCGGAATAGAGTTCTGTTAGTTTCGTTAGCTTCGTTGGGTGATTTTGGACTTAGGAGCATGTCCGGACCGTGGATTAGAGGTCTGTAGTTGATTTATGCTTGAATTGGCGAAAGTCAAATTTTTGGAGATTTTGACCGATAGTGGACTTTTTGATATCGGGGTCGGATTTTGATCCAGGAAGTTGGAGAAGGTCCGTAATGTTAATTATGACTTGTGTGCAAAATTTGAGGTCAGTCGAACTTGGTTTGATAGGTTTCGGCATCGGTTGTAGAAATTTGAAGTTTCAAGTTCATTAAGTTTGGATTGGAGGGTGATTCGTGTTTGTTTTGTTGTTGATGTGATTTGAGGGCTCGACTATGTTCGTATGGTGTTTTAGGTCTTGTTGTTATATTTGGTTGAGGTCACGGGACCCTCGGGTGAGTTCGAATGCTTAACAGATTGAATTTGGACGTATACAATTGCTGAAGCTTTGCTGGTTTCTGGTGTTTCGCACCTACGGTGGGGAGACGCAGGTGCTGGATCACACGTGCGGAGTGAAGGGCGCAAGTGTGATTTTTGTCAAGAAGGTCTATGAGCGCAGGTGCAAGAAGGGAGCTGCATGTACACATCAGCATATGCAGAGTGATGATCAAAGGAGCGGTATGGGCGGCCTGGGCAGGGGTTGCAGATGCGGAAGTCAAACCGCAGCAGCGGGCTCGCAGGTGCGGCCCAAACCTCGCAGATACGGTCCCAGCCATTTAAGTCATTTTCTCACCTGCAATGGATTTCCCGCAGGTGTGGTTGAAGGCTCGCAAAAGCGAGTTTACTGGGCAGAAAATATGATTTCGAGGGTTGATTTTCCCATTTCGATTTTGGGACTTTGAGAGCTCGGATTGGGCGATTATATGAAGAATTTTTAGAGAAAGCCTTTGGGTAATGATTCTTAACTCCTTTATGGTTATATGCGACTAATATGTGGTTGATTACATAATTTAATTTTCGATTTGGATTGAAATTTTGCGAAAACTGGAAGAAATTCTTCAACTACGATTTTGGGCTTTGATTGAGATTTTGACATCGAACTTGGATAATTTTGGTACGAGTGAACTCATGAGTGAATGGATGTTCATATTTTGTGACGTTTACTCGATTCTGAGACGTGGGCTCGGAGAAATGTTTTGGTGCATTTTTCTAATTTCTTGCTTTAGCTTTGATTTAATTAATTAGTAATTTCTTATAGTTGTATTTATGGTATGTATTTGATTTTGGCTAGAGTTGGGCCATTCGGAGCCGGATATTCGGGGAAAAGGCATTGGTACCGATTGATTGAGCTTGGTTCGAGGTAAGTGGCTTGCCTAACCTTGTGTGGGTGAAATCCCCTTAGGATTCTGTATTGTTGTGATATGTGAGCATCGTGTACGTGAGGTGATGAGTACGTACGCGAGCTATTTGTTGTAAAACTTGATTTATTTTACTGGGTAGTAATCTGTTTTTCCTTTAAATTGAGTTATACAATTTAAATGAGTATTAGTCTGTTTTCATTCATAATTCAGCTATTCCAATATGTGTAGCTATCATGTTTAGTCTAATATTGCATGTCTACGTGCTTTAACTGCTTATTTGAACTATGTGAAGCATGCCTAGTTGACTTCCTGCTTTTCCTTGTGCTTTATCAATATAACTGTAGAAATCTGGATGTTAACTGTTGTATTTATCGGATTAAGCTGTGTGTTTACTTTTGAGACTACAAGGCGGTTTCCTCGGGAGTTCTCCCTGTGTATTTACTTTTGAGACTGCGAGGCGGTTCCTCGGGAGTTCTCCCTACATATTTACTTTGAGACTACCAGGCGGTTCCTCGGGAGTTCTCCCTGCACACTATTACTTTTGAGACTACGAGGTGGTACCTCAGGATTTCTCCCTGCATATTTACTTTTGAGACTACGAGGCAGTACCTCGAGAGTTCTCCCTGTACATTTAATTTTGAGACTACGAGGCAGTACCTCGGGAGATCTCCTCGCATATTTACTTTTGGGACTACAAGACGGTATCTCGGGAGCGCCCCTGTTGTTATCACATTGTTTGTGTGTTGTTATTTCTCTGTGAATTCCTTTCTGTTAAATTCTCCATTTTACTTCATTTTATTATATCCCAGTAGGGCTCGGACCTGACCTCGTCACTACTCTACTGAGGTTAGGCTTGGCACTTACTGGGTACTGTTGTGGTGTACTCATGCTACTCTTCTGCACATGTATTTTGTGCAGATTAAGGTGCTCGTTATCAGCCGCATTACCAGTGAGTCGAGGCAACTTTGTAGACTTCAAGGTATATCTGCCGCATCCGCAGACCTCAAAGTCCCCCTCTATTGTCCCCCGTGTCAAACACTTCCTGTATTCTTTTTTTATTAAACTCTGGTGTATAGAGACACTATTTCCTTTCTGTAGCTTGTGACTCATGATGTTCGGGGTTTTGGGAAAGCTATGTACGTCTAGCGTTTTCGTTATTGTACATGCTGAGCGGCATTGTTATTGGTTATTCAGTATCTGTTGTAGTTAGTTGATAAGTTTTCCTTCCATTATTGGTATTTCCGCAATTTATTAGGCTTACCTAGTCGTAGATACTAGGTACCATCACGACGTGTTATGGAGGGGTGTTTGGGTCATGACAAATGCCTAAGACTTTAACCCAATAAATATTTGCACATATAAGCTCGAGTATATGCTCATCACCTCACACGGCGTTTCACATTTTACATATGGCTCATAAGACTCGATGCCTAAGGGGTAATCCCCCCACTCAGGGTTAGGAAAGATACTTACCTTTTGAAGTTATGCCGATACTCCAAAATTGCATTCTTGCTTGAATTGTCCTCCGGACCGCTCAAATCTATCCAAATTAATTCTATAACTTCATTAAAATTCATCGAAAATAATTCCGGATAATAAAACGTCGACTTAAAATTTTATTCTAAAAGTCAACCAAAAGTCAACGAGGGGCCCGCCTCTTGGAATCCGATGTAATTTATACAAACTCCGAACACCCACTCCGATACGAGTTCAACCATACCAATTTAATTGAATTCCAATAACAAATCGTCCTCCAAATTTTGAATTTCCGTTTTTCGAAAAGTGTTTACAAAAATCCCCATTTCCTCCATTAAACTCGAATTAAATGATGAATATAACAATAAATTTATGAAATATAATCACTTTCGGGTATAGAACACTTACCCAAACCAAGCTTGTGAAAATTCCCTCCAGAATCGCCAAAACCCGAGCTCCAAAAATCCCAATCGAAAATGACGAAAGGACCATTTTTGGTCCTTAACATTCTGCCCAATTTTTCACATGCGGACAAGTCACCGCATCTGCGGAGTAGCTTTTGCGAGCCAAAACTCACTTCTGCCTAAGTCGAAATCCTCCGCAGAAGTGATTGCACAAGCAATCAAAAATTCCAGCAGTCTTCTTCAAGTCCAAAGTGATCCGTTAACCATCCGGAATCCACCCGGGGCCCTCCGGACTTCAATCAATTATACCAACATGTCCCAAAATATAATATCAACTTAGTCGAGACTTCAAACCACGTCAAACAATGCCGAAATTATGAATCGCACATCGAATCGAATTATGAGTTCTCAAATCATCCAATTATATATTTTGCATCGAAACATATCAAATCAATCCATAATGACTTCAAATTTTGCAATGCGAGTCATAAATGACGTAATTGAGCTATTCCAAATTCTGGAATTTAAATCCGACCTCGTTATCAAAAATTCAACCTTCGGTCGAGCTTTCCAAAAATCTTCTATTATCCAACTTTCGCCAAAATGCATCAAATTGTCCTATGGACTTCCAAATCCATTTTCGGATACACGCCTAAGTCCGAAATAACCATACGAAGCTATTGACATCACCAAAATTCCATTCCGTAGTCGTTTGCTCAAAAGTCAAACTCCGTTCACTTCTTTTTCATTTCAAGCTTCAAACTGAAAATTATTCTCTTAATTAGATTCTGAATCTTCCAAAAATCAAACTCGATCAGACCCGCGGGTCATAATAAATATTACGAAGCTGCTCGAAACCTTTAGTCGATGAACGGGGCATAAATTCATAAAATGACAAGGTCGAGACTTGGAAGTCAGACCTTTTCAAGGTAAGACAGAAAGATAACGTGATGCTCAGAGAGTTTGTGTCTCAGTTCCAAATGAAACGAATGGGTCTACCACCGGTTGCCGATGACTGGGCCATTCAAGCTTTCGCTCAAGGACTCAATGTAGGAAGCTTACTGGCTTCACAACAGCTAAAGCAGAACTTGATTGAATACCCAGACGTTACCTGGGCCGATGTACATAATCGGTATCAATCGAAGATTAGAGTCGAAGACGACCAGATGGGGGCTCCTTCTGGGTCCGTTTATCATATCAGGACCATTGACAGAATCAAGAGGGACATTGATCGAGAACCAAGGTTGAACAGGGATCAATACTAGCCATATAGTGGAGATCGTAGGAGCAACAGATCTGGGCGAAACCTTGTATGAAGTGAAAGGAGAAATGACCGAGTTTAGATCTCGCGAGGGCTCATGAGAAAGAATGGCTTCGACAGGCATACCGGACCTAAAGAAGCACCACGATTGTCAGAATATAACTTCAATGTTGACGCAGCCGCCATCGCATTGGCTATCGGACACATCAAAGATACTAAATGGCCTGGACCTCTTCATAATGATCCTGCCCAGAGAAATCCCACCCAAATGTGTAAATATCATGGAACCCATGGCCACAGAATGGAAGATTGTAGACAGTTGAGAGAAGAAGTAGCCTTGTTATTCAACGAAGTACACCTTCGGGAGTTTCTGAGTGATCGAGCTAAGAATCATTTCAGAGGCAGAGATTCCAACAAACAAAATGAATAAGAAGAACCTCAGCACGCCATTCACATGATTATTGGAGGAGTCGATGTTCCCCAAGGTCCAGCGTTAAAATGCACCAAGGTGTCGATCGCAAGGGAGAAACGAACTCGGTATTACGTACCAGAAGGAACCTTGTCCTTCAATGACGAGGACACAAAAGAAATCATGCAACCCTATAATGATGCACTGGTAATATATATACTCATGAATAAGACTCGAGTTAAACGTGTGTTAAATGATCCAGGTAGTTCGGCCAACATCATTCGATCAAGGGTCGTAGAACAGCTCGCCCTACAGGGCCAAGTTGTTGCCGCATCTCGAGTGCTAAATGGATTCAACATGGCTTGTGAGACTACTAAGGGCGAAATACCTTGTCATAACCCAAAATCCCACCCCAGGTGTCGTGATGGCACTTAGTGTCTAAGACTAAGTAAGCCGATCATAATAACAATTCAAGCCATGTTTTTTAATATATATAGAAAAATTGAAATCAACAAAGGAAATAATAATACAACCTCCCAATACTGGTAATACCTAGTCATGAACTCTAACGGAATACATGAAATGATCTCAAGTAAATCGAATAATAATTGACAGTACCATAAAATGGAAAGATTCCAAGGGACTGCCACGACCAAGCAGCTCTTCTACCTTGAATCCTTGCGATCACACTCTAACTCTGTCCGAGTCCGATATCTCCAATACTTGGCTCTGTACAAAAATATGCAGAAGTTTAGTATGAGTACACCACAGTCGGTGCCCAATAAGTAACAAGGCTAACCTCGGTGGAGTAGTGACGAGGTATAGTCAAGACATTCACTAATCAATTAACCTGTGCAGTGTAGCTGTATATAACAATAATAGAAACAAATAGCAATGATATAAATAAAAAGNTAAATAACAAGACAACAAGAACACCATAAATATTGCTCAAACGAATAAGGATCACAAATTACAACTAATCAATCAAGTCCTTCAAATATACGTCTTTCAAATGTAAGTACTTCAAGTATAAATCCTTCAAATATAAGTTTTTCAATAAAAATCCTTAGAATATAATCCTTTCTAATAAATATATATTTCGAATATACTCCCTTCATATAAATATCTTTCGAATATAATTATTTCAAATACATATCTTTCAACTATAATTCTTTCAAATAATAGTTTTGAATATAATTCTTTCAAATAAAAGTCACCTTGTGACACCTCATTTCATAATCATAAAAATACGGGTATCAGCCCACTTTCATATTTCCACGGCACCTCATGCCCATATTTCTATCACAACTGCACGGACAACTTACGTGCCAAAACTATCAATATATAAAAATCTGCACGGTCAATTTACTTTAGAAATAGTTTGAAGGAAGAAAAATGACGTTGCACTTAAATTAAAGCATTGGATAAACTACTGATTTGGATGTAAAATATATTAATTTAAAATATAATAGTTATTTCTTTTATTTAAAACAACTCAATCATCGAAAATTAGTAAAAACCAGAAATATAAATCTTCGGAGTCTCGTACTAAAAAGACAAAGCCAACACAATACGACAAGGAGCACAAAACACATAATAATAAAGCCAACTAGTACATCACGGAAGAAGACAAGAATTTACATATCACATAAAAAACAATACCCAAAGGCGAGTGGAACCATAGGAAAATATCAACAAAAGGGAACTCCCAAGGTACCGCCTCGTAGTCCAAAATCATAAATAAATTTCAACAAAAGGGCACTTCCGAGGTACCACCTCGTAGTCCCAAAGCTAAATTCACAATATTTACTTATATCACCGCGGGAGCCTTCACATTTAGTTTTAAAAATCATTTTTGTTCCTAAAATAACATCCAGCGTTTTAGCCCACCTTATCACACCGCATGACTTCTAGTAGTTCCCCTACTAGCCACGCGTATCAAGCCCACCTTATCTCACCGCATGCGTATCAACACCCTGACCTTATATCACCACATGCGTATAAATATCATAATATTTCCCAAATCGCACTTCAAGTGCCCAAATATCACAGCATACCACAACTTGCACCTCAAGTGATCACATATCACAACATATCACAAATTGAACACCAAATGCTCAAATATTACAACATATAACAAATTGCACATCAAGTGCTCAAATATTACAACATATCATAAATTGCACATCAGGTGCTCAAATATTATAACTTGCCACAGAAATCAACAATACATTATTTTTCCACAATAAGAAGCCCACGACTCGAGCATAATACGAACAAAAATCTTAACAAAATATCCGGGAGTGAAAAACTCAACAAAATAATATTTCACAATTTAACACTTCGCCTGAATATGATTTACGGCCTTTATAACTCAATACCAATTTCAACAACGTGAACTGAAAGGTAATTCATCAAGGAAAAACACCTTCTTTAATCTAATTTTTTTTTGGCAATTAAATTAACACCTCCTTTTAAAATTATTTTATAAATTATTTGCAGGTGAATAATCCGTAATAAAATTATTTCGACGAAATAGTAACTCAACAAAACACAGAATTCACATAAAAGTCAAGTGGCAATCACACCAAATTATCAAATAAAAACAACCTCGGCAAACAAGGAAAACAAGGCATGACAAATAAGGGATTTAATAAGTTCCAACAATTTTCCAATTTAATACATAAGTGTGTCTACGAATTTTAACCTATGTAATTTGCGCATATAAACCAATTACGTACTCGTCACCTCGTGTACATGGTTTTCAATCACACAATTTCCACATAAGACTCAATTCCTAAGGGGAAATTCCCACACACAAGTTTAGGCAAGATACTTACTTTTACGGAGTTAGGCTGATATTCCAAAATAGCCTTCTTGCTTGAATTGACCTCCAGACAGCTCAAATCTATCCAAATTAATTGTATAACTTCATTAAAATTCATCAGAAACAATTTCGGATAATAAAACGTCGACTTAAAATTTCACATCAAAAGACAACGCAGGACCCGCATATCGGAACCCGATATAATTTTCACAAAATCCGAACACCCATTCCGATACGTGTTGAACCATACCAATTTTACCAAATTCCGATAATAACTCGACCTCCAAATCTTAAATTTTCGTTCTTGAAAAGTTTTGCAAAAATCTTTATTTCTTTCATTTAAATCAGAAATAAATGATGAATATAACCATAGAATCATGAAATATAATCATTTTCGGATATAGGACACTTACCCCAATCCATATGGTGCAAAATCGCCTCAAAATATCGCTTCACTACGAGCTCCAAATAGCTCCAAATATGTTAAAATGGCCGGAACCCCCATTTTTAGAATCTTTCAAGGAAAGTTGCATTTGACATTTGAGACTTATAAATCGAATTTGACACATGCGATTTTGCCTCTGCCCAAAAAAAATAACATTACCAACCTTCAATAAATCAGTCATAACCTTCTGTACAAAATTCCAAATGATGAATGGTTTAACTTTCGGGAAACTAGAAACCAAGGGATACAATTGTCATGTTTTGAAGATCTCCCAATTACTTATATATGGCATGCAATAAGCTCCCAAAGTCAGCCTATGCAGCAGATATTTCTGGCGATGCACACTGCTATAGCCAAAATTTGCAGTACCATCCTTCACTCAATCGATCATAACTTTTTGTACAAATGTCCATATGATGAATGTTTTATCTTTCTGGAAACTATAATCAAAGGGCTACAACTTTCCTGTTTTGAAAATGTCCATATTCCTTATAGATTTTGCGATATAAGCTTCCAAAGTGAGCTCTGTGCAGCAGAAATTTCATACACTGCTGTCAGACACCAGCAGTTAAAAATGGCCTAACAATGATCCGAAACAACTCCGAAACTCACCCAAGCCCCTCGAGACCCCATCCGAACACACCAACAACTCTCAAAAACATATTATGGACTTAGTAGGGGCCTCAAATATCATCAAAAAATGCTAAAAATACGAATCACACCCCAAGTCAAGCCTAATGAAACTAAGAAATTGCAACGTCTACATTTGATGCCGAAACCTATCAAATCAACTCCGATTGACCTTAAATTTTGCATACAAGTCGTAAATGACATAACGAACCTGTTTCAATTTTTAGAATCGGATTCCAACCCCGATATCAAAAAGCTAACTCTCGGTCAAACTTCTGAATTCCATTTTTCCAACATTCGCCAAAATGCTTTCATTGTTTCTACGAACATCCAAATCCAATATATGCCTAAGTCTGAAGTCACCATACGAAGCTATTGGAATCATCAAAACTCCATTTCGGAGTAGTTTGCTCAACAGTGAAACTCCGGTCAATGCTTTTCATTAAGCTTCAAAAATAAGAATTATTTTTTCAATAATTCCTAATCTTCCGAAAATCAAACTCGAACACACACGCAAGTCATAATACATATTACGAAGTTGCTCGAGATCATAAGTCGCTGAATGAGGAGTTAATTATTAAAACGAAAAGTCCAGTCATTACATAACTTTGCCATTGAACGTGGTCGGGACCATCCAGGAGACCAAGTTCCATGTGATCGAGGGAGATAAGAAGTTGCAGGAAACCTTCAGTATATTGAGGAAATACAACATGAAGTTGAACCCAGAAAAATATGCGTTCGAGGTCAATTCAGGCAAATTTCTCGGAACCGAGGAATCAAGATCAACCCCGACAAGATCAAAGATATCGAGGACATCATGGTAGTAGACAACATAAAGGCCGTACAGAGGTTAACCGGGCGCATATCCACCCGGGGCCGATTCATCTCGAGGTCATCAGGTAAGAGCCATCGATTTTTCTCGTTGCTGAAACGATACTTATCGAGTATGTCGCTGCTTCACACACCGAGGGAAGACGAACAACTATACTTATATTTGGCAATATCAGATATAGCGGTAAGTGGAGTCCTAGTCCGGAAAGAACAAGGTACGCAATTTCCGATTTATTATGTTAGCCGGACCTTGGGCGAGGCCGAAACTATATATCCCCACCTAGAAATATTGGTTCTTGCTTTGATAAGCGGCTCTAGGAAACTAAAACCGTACTTTCAATTTCATCACATATGTGTTGTGACAACTTATCCATTGCGAAATATTATGCACAAACCCGAGCTTTCGGGACGGTTGGCCAAATGATCCGTAGAAATCAACGGGTATGATATTGAATATCGACCCCGCACAACCATTAAATCTTAAATTTTGGTAGACTTCACGGCTGACTTCACGCCGACCCAAGTACCCGAGGTTGAAAGAGCGTTGTTAGTGAACTCGGGTACGTCTCCGGGAATATGGACCCTCTTTATAGATGGTGCATTGAATGCAAAGGGGTCCAGACTCGGCATCATAGTAAAACCAAACACAGGTAACGTGGTTAGAAAATCTATTAGAATTATGAAATTGACTAACAACGAGGCTGAATATGAGGCCCTGATTGCAGGTCTCGAACTAGCCAAAGGTTTGGGAGCAGAGGTGATCGAAGCCAAATGCGACTCCCTCCTTGTGGTGAATTAGGTTAATGGAACCTTCGAAGTTAGAGAAGAATGAATGAAAAGACACCTAGATAAGTTACAAGTAACTTTGCATCGATTTAAATAATGGACTTTGCAACACATGCCTCGAGATCAAAATAGTGAAGCCGATGCCCTCGCAAACTTAGGGTCATCGGTCGAGGACAACGAGCTCAATTCGGGGGCTGTCGTGCAACTCATGAGGTTAGTAGTCGATGTAGGCCACGCCGAGATAAACTCCACAAGCTTGACTTGGGATTGGAGAAATAAATACATAGAGTATTTGAAGACGGGAAAATTTCCCCTAAATCTAAAAGAATCAAGGGCCCTGCGAATGAATGCAACACGATTTACCTTGTCCGAAGACGGAACCTTGTTCAAAGGAACGTTCGATGGTCCACTAGCCATATGTCTGTGACCGGGAGATGCCGAGTATGTTCTGGGGGAAGTTCATGATAGCACTTGCAGAAATAATTTCGTTGTAGAATCACTGGTTCAAAAGGTAATCAGAGCCGTCTATTACTGGATCAACATGGAAAAATATGCGAAAGAATATGTTTGAAAATGCGTCAAATGCCAAAGACATGAATCGATGATTCACCAACTCGGGGAACTACTCCATTTAGTCTTGTCACCATGGCCATTCATGAAATGGGGAATGGATATCGTTGGCCCTCTTCCATGGGCACTAGGTAAATCTCGATTTATTTTATTTATGAATGACTATTTTTCTAAGTGGGTTGGAGAATAGGCCTTCGAGAAGGTTAGGGAGAAGGAATTCATCGACTTCATTTGGGACCGCATCATATATCGGTTCGGCATGCCATCCAAAATTGTGCGTGACAATAGGAAACAGTTCATCGGCAGCAAAGTAACCAAATTTCTCGAAGATCATAAGATCAAAGAATCCTATCAACGCCTTATCATCCTAGAGGGAACAGGCAAGACGAATCGACCAACAAACCATCATCCAAAATAATAAGAACAGACTAACTAACGCCAAAGGAATGTGGAAGGACATTCTGCCCGACGTTCTTTGGGCATACCGCTCAGCCTCGAAATCCAGTACTGGGGCTACCCCATTCTCATTGGTTTATGGCGCTGAAACTCTAATACCAGTCGAAGTTGGAGAGCCGAGTATCAGGTACCGATATGGAAAAAAGGAAACAAATGACGAGGCCATGAATACGAGCCCGGTACTATTTGATGAAGGCGTGAAGCCTCTCTTGTCAGATTGTCGCCAATAAAAAACGGATCAAGAGATACTACAATCGAAGAGCCAATCTTCGATATTTTAATGTCAGGGACTCAGTGCTAAGGAGAGTCACCCTCAACACCTGAAATACGAACGAAAGGAGAATTGGGTCCGAATTGGGAAGGACCGTACCAGATTCTGGAGGTCACCAGGAAAGGGTCCTACAAGCTCAGAACGATGAATGGAGAACAGCTACTAACCAATTGGAATATATCTCACCGAAAACGGTATTACTGCTAATGTACGACCCCATTTCATTTCCTTTTTTCAGACTAACACTTGTAGGTGGTCAACGAGAAAAGACAATGGATGTTTTGGTGAACGACACGAGGTCTTTAGGTCTGACAGCAGGTATTGCACTCTTTTTTCCTTAGACCAGTATTGCCCCAAATGGGTTTTCCGGTGAGGTTTTTAACGAGGCAACAATAAATCATACTAACATAGAACCAAACCAAATTAGGAATCAGCACCGAAGATCAATTCAATAATATTCGAGGTTGCTTTGCAATCAATCACGAATACTGGGGGGCAACCCTAGGATATGCATTATATCTGAATATCAACTCTAGCGAGGAAACTAATTCATAAAGGAAGGGTCTCGATAGATAGGATTTATTGTAAGGGCCAAACGGTCGAAATGCATTGTTCCCACGTAGATTGCTCGAGCTTTGGCATAAATCATGTACGCATGTATGACTATTTTGATCGAGAATAAAGAGAAGTAATTTCCTTGAAATCATCTTATGTTTGAAAATTTGTCCTGTTTATATCCCCTAAAGAGCTTTGTATTTCCGAAAATAACGAGCCTAAAGGCAATACATAACCGGAATGCGAACGACCACTCCCTCACTCTGGAACTGCCGTCCAACTCAAACGGCCCAAGTCACTAAACTAAGGGGGCAAAAGACCTATTGGTCAACTCCCCGATTTCTAAAGGCCACGTCCACCCTACTCGGGGACTGCTATCTCGGGCAAGATCGGATACCTCGGGAATAAACAAGCTCAATGGGAAGCTCCCGAACTAAAAGGCTATGGCCAAGTTAACAAGGCTCGGAGATGTCCGAAATCCGTAACAAAAACTAGGCCTTCGAAAAATAAACATTTTCACAATCGGTTCTAAAGGCTACCCTTGGCAAACTATAAATTGAGTTACTTACTTCTGGAGAAATTTCCCGGTAACAATGAACCCCCGAGATGCCTCAAAACAAAATAATGTAAAGGCAGGTGTCCTGACTTACGCAACCTAAGTTATTTTATGCTAAGTCATTCTGATCTTTGTGAATATAAGTAATAAAGCAAAGGTAAAATTTGAGAGCCGAAAGGGGAAGAAAGCCTTATATATACAATAATTCTTTTTTATAAAGGATGGAATGGCCTAGTACAAAAATTTACAATGGTCAAAATGACCTCAAAAAGATGCAAAAGAAAGCAAACATTATAAAGGCCTAAGTGGTCTGGTCTTCATCGGAGGTAGAATCTCCATCCTCGGGATCTTTCCCGTCTTTGGACTCGTTTAATCTCTCGGTATCTTCCTTAGGGAAGGCTAGCTTCTGGGCCTTATCTTCCTCTATTTTAGCATTTTCGATTTCGGCCAAGACATCGAAGCCTTGAGAATGAACTCCCTCGAGGGCTTCCCTTCGAGCCTGCCATCTTGCATTATCCACCATACTCTTGGCCTTCGCCTGGATGGCCTCGACATCGACCTTGAACTAGGCCACTTTAGCATCAGCTTTGGTGTTGGCCATGGCCACCTCAGATCTTGCCACTTCGAGTTCATTGGCCAAGTTTTCCTTATCAAGGGCAATGGATATTGAAGCTCCTCGAGTTTCTTGGCCTGCACCGAGGCCTTCTCTTTTGCAGCTTGGAGCTGGGTCTCGGCCGACTCCTCTTGTGCTTGGATAGTTTCCTTTTTCGAGGCTAAGATGTCCATATTCTTCTTGAATTCTTCAGCCTCAGCTTGTATCACATCTAGCTGTGTCTTGAGCTGCCCGATCTGTTCGAGCCTATGCCGAACCTGCAGGATCAGATCGTTAGTTACTATCTCTAATTCAACTACACTATCGTAAAGCACTCGAAATACCTGCTCGGCCATATCGACATGCTCATTCTGAGCCGCTTTTAAATCAGCCCGGAGCTTCTCACTCAGAAGCTTGTAAGTATCCCCCTTCTCGATGAGTTCTTGAACCTCAGCCTCGTGCTCTTCCCGGATTCAGAAGAAAGCCTCATGATGCAACACCGAAGCCTGCAAGCTCGAAGAGATATGTTAGAATTATTTACAACATCAAGTTTAAAATAAATAATGAAGTGAACCTCAAACTTACCCGATTCATCATGTTGGGCCTCATTAAATGGACAAGGCGCCTCCACCGCATTCATCACGGTCTGGTCTTCGTCGGTCACTAAACATCTAAGGTAGCTAGCAACCTCCACGGGGGTAGAGAAAACACGGGCATCCTTGGGAACAGAAAAAGTTATTGATCGCCTGTAGTCGAGGTTAACACTTGGGGCAGGGAATCGATCCACCAGTTTGGGACTCGATGAAGACCTAGTAGTACCCGATGACGGTACCTTATTTGGCACCGATAAGTCTCCCAAATCGGTAGCACCTTCCGACGCTGTAAAGTCGAGGCTATCAAAAACGTTATTGAAAGGATCGGGTGCTCCTTGAGCCCTTTCGACACGTTTACCCTTCAACGCCTGAGCCACGTTAATCATAGAATCCGTAAATGAGGGCAACCCAAAAATGTCAATCACCCCAGGAACCTCTTTGGGTACGTAATCTTCTGACCATGACATACCGGTCACACTTTCTTTTTCGACCTCACTGGCTCGGATCAAATCGGTCTGGACCCTCTAGGGGACTACAACCATTATCTCTACTATGACCTCCATGACTCGAGGCATCTCGGAGCCGCATCTTACCCGAGCCACCAGCTCAGAATCTTCTTCTTCCTCGGACTCATCCTTCAACCGATTGAGTGAGTCTGATGAGAGTTCTCGGGACCCAGTTATTTTGGGCTTATGCGCCAGCCGCTTCCTTGGTCTCTTCTTTTTGGAGTCAGAGGGAATCGGGGCTTTTCTTTTCCCCTTCGCTTTGACCTATTTTGGAGCATGGGGATTGGCGTGTATATCATCATCAGATGATGGAGGCCTCATCTCGACGTCCTTTAGTAAACCTGGTAAATAAAAACATAACAAATCAGGGACCGATGATAAAAAGAAATTATATCAAATGTATCTGGGAAACAATCTTACCATGATTGCGGGCCTCCCATCGACCTTCCGATAATCCCTTCAACATCCGCTCGGAATAGGCCTCTGTGACACAAGGCGCTCTACCCATTAGTTAAGTTCAGGAACTGTGTCTTGCATCTGGGCCACATCTGTGACACCAAAAACATCAATGAAGAAAGAGATGAGAAGGAAAATAATGAGATTGAACCTTCGTAGTGAAACACCACTTACCTTTTATGTTCCATTTGTCGGAAACTGGCATGTCTTCAGCAGGGATCAAGTCCGAAGTCTTTACTCGAAAAATTAGCCTATCCAACCTTCGTCCCGAGCTTCGTCTATGCTTGAGAACTTAGCCTTATTGGCCCGGCGAGCAATCTTGGTCAGCCCCCTCGATATAGTTGGGGATAGTAGAGGCGCATAAGGTGGTCGAGGGTAAAGGGACATCCCTCGATGTTGCTTACAAAAAGTCGGAGGAGAATTACCATTCTCTAGAAAGATGGGTGGATCTGGCCAAGAGTCACATCATACATCTTGCAAAAGGCAATGATAATAGGGTCTAAGGGACCCAACGTGAAGGGATCAATGTAAACACTTAGAAAACCCTCCACGTGGGTAGTGATCGATTCCTCGGGCGAAGGAACCACCACATGCTAATCGACCTAGTTGCAGTCCTCTTTAACCTTGGTAAGGAGATCCTCGGTGATTGAGCGTATGTATCATGAGATCGGCTCACATCGTTTCGGTACCGAGGAGGTCTTTTTAACCTTAAAATCGGTAATAGTGGGGCACCCTGCCAGAACGAAGTCCTCAGGGTGAGGCTCTGACGCACCCCCGCCACTGACGGGTTATGATGAATAAGCAGTATCCTTTTGCAGTATGGTCTTAGAAGTTTTTGCCGTTAAAGAACAAGAGGAAAGAGAATTAAGATGGCATGCAGTTTGATGAAAGTTTAAGAAATTTAGGTGCAAGAGTTGCAAAGCAAAGGGATCTTTGATGAAAAAACTAGAATAGGAGGATCTTTGAGCGTAAAGTTTGAATGAAGAAAAATTGAATACTTATAGCTTGCTGGTGATGGTTCAGAACCGGTAGTGGCCGACCAGCGACTTGAAGGCATTTAATGTCGTGATAACTTTGTTGCTTACATTGTAGTCGAGTTCATCGCTTACGTCATGGCCCATCGACACGGGATTCGGAAATTCATGTCATTTCTCATCATTTTCTCTCTAAGAAATGAGGGGACTATCTGTATACGGCCAAAACTGGGCTCGCCCCTTGCTTGACTAATCGATACTGCCCTATGATAGATTAAGATCCAACCTCGAGTCATATCGAACCGAGGTGTGAAATTATATCGCCAAGATCAAGACCTCGGACCGAACAAAGTCGAGATCAGGAGAGATCGAGGGAAACTTGCTGAGTCGGATAACAGAAAGGTGAAATATCCGCGATCGAGTGTAGATCACGACATGTATCAGCTGATTAATTAGACAATCAGGAGATTTCTTACTTCATTTTGAATTGTATCAATAGTAGGACTCCCCTACTATATAAAAGGAAAAAAATCATTTATAGGGGCATGCCTTTTGCGCAACATAAAGCAATACACTGTCTTTTTCTAGCTTTTATTATCTTGTTACTCTGTTCTTATATCAAGTTGAAACTTCTCTTGATTCAAAGGTGATCAAATTCGAGGGCCAAGGCTATTCGATTCGTTTGGTTTGCATTTATTTCTTTTATCGCCAAATTCAATATTAATATATTCTCGTAATTTGTGCCAAGATATATCACGTATCCTTAAAACTATGTATAAATTCAATTGTTATCCGTTTTTAGGGTAAACACAAGTTACATTAATTTAATAAGGTTTCACATCTGTAAGGCAAAAATCGATCCAATGACGTAAAGGCGAGACATTGGAAATTGTAAGAAGCTTGTCATATATTATACGATGTTGCTAGGTAAAGTTTCTCATTTTTTAATAGAAAATGTATATCATAAATCAGAATAACTTAGGGGTAATCTTTACTTTCTCAAATTCCCATATCGATTTTTTATTTTATAAGGAAAAGACTCTCCATCACATAATCAATAGATGAATGGTAATACTATAATTGCTCACTTTTAAAGGCTAAAATAGTTAATTACAATTTACTTAAACAAAAATGAGAAAGGTATCGTATTCGACATTAATGTCATATTTGGGCATGATTATTGGAGAAAACTCCATATATAATTCCATAGAAAAGAAAACATAAGTTTACTATAAGCCATTAAAGTTAAAACCTCCATTAGACCACACAATACTCCATTATATCCTAAAGGGGAAAGAGCAAGAGAACGAGAATCCAAGAAGAAAGAGGAGGAGAAAAAAAGGTTGATATAGTGATAATGTATATAACTTAAATTCACAAGGAATAAGAAGAACTATCTATAAAATTTGGATTACACATAAAAGAGATCCGACCTGAAACACTGAATATAACTTCTCCGACCTAATGTGGCAAAACCAACGTCATAAAACTACCATACAGAGTTTGGGATATATCAAAATTCAAACATTTCTAATTAAGAACTTGCAGCTGAAACTATATATATAGACATTCATATATTTGATCAAAAGCTATGCACATACGTACAATATTCACGGCATAATAATAAATCCTACGACTACCTCTTCTACATACAAGAAACGTACGTCAACTGATATTACTCACCCCACACTTAATAATTATTAAATTAACAATCTAGATCTCTCTCTACATCGAGATCTAGAAAGAGAAAATGCAAAAAGAGAGATGTGAAAGTATAACATATATATGCACAACCATTTACAGTAGTTTCTATGTATATCTATATGAACAGTACGTACGAAGTCTAGATAATTATGCAGACACGACACTTATTAGCTAATTAAGTCTCACAAAAGACTGGATAAATCATAACCATAATTATCAATAGAAACCTGTTCTTGATTAATAAACGGAACATGTCCTTCATACTGATGATGATATCTAGTATATGAATCCATATCCAATAGCCATGTCTCGATATTTCTATATTCTTCAGAAAAATCCAATTGATTTTGGCTTCCCATATTGGAAATATTATTACTATCCAACAAACTGAAAGATGGTTCTTGGAAAGAAGCTTCAGATGGATGATGGTATACATCCTTCTGATGAATCTATAGATAATTTTGATGGGGTTCATCTCATTCAAAAGCCAAAGTCATAGACATGTGCCTAAGGAAACTATTTGGCTCGGAGTTTCTTTGATTTGGCAGCCAACTTTGTTGAATTGTTAACATTGAAGAAATAGAAGGACAAGTGTGTGCAAATTGTAAAATATAGTAGGCTTCAGAGAGTGAGGCTTTGGCTATAAAAGGAGAGCTTCGGCTCTCATTTCTATACACTGACAAAGAGAAAGAAAGAGTGAGATTTCACAGACAGGGTACAAGAAAATAGTATATTAGAAAAATAGAGAGTGAGCGATATTGTAGTGAGGTGGGAATATCAAAAGAGGGTTATTTGTTTTGTGTGTTGTAGTGGTCTTTGAAGTATTTTACTCGAACCTACGAAGTGTAAAGTTCCTTGCTATAGTGATATCTGTTTCTCCTCTCGAAGCCGTGGTTTTCCCTTATTCAAAAGGGTTTTCCACGTAAAAATCTTGGTGTTGTTGTCACTCTTTTATTCTTATTAATTGTCGTATTTTGGTGCTACATTATTATTCCACTTTTTATAACCGTGAATATTTATTGTTGTAGAGGGTTTGGTCCCAACAACTATTATCAGAGCACAAGTTCCGCTCGCTTACAGAAGTACTATTCACTATCAGTAGTACTATACTCGGTGAAAAACAACATGTCTAAAGTAAAGTACGAGGTAGCAAAATTCAACGAAGATAATAGTTTCTCAACATAGAAAAGAAGGATGAGGGATCTTCTTATCCAACAAGGATTACACAAGGTACTAGATGTTGATGCCAAAAATCCTGATACCATGAAAGCTGAGGATTGGGCGGACTTTGATGAAAGGGCTACTAGTGCAATTAGGTTGCACTTATCAGATGATTTGGTAAATAACATCATTGTTGAAAACACCGCACGTGGCATTTGGACAAGGTTGGAAAGCCTGTACATGTCCAAAATGCTGACAAATAAATTGTATCTGAAAAAGCAGTTATACGCCCTACACATGGGTGAAGGTGTACTACTTTTTTATCGCATTTAAATATGTTTAACGTACTAATCACACAGCTCGCCAACCTCGAAGTGAAAATCGAGGAAGAAGATAAAGCCATCTTGCTATTGAACTCGTTACCATCTTCGTGCGATAATTATGCAACAACCATCCTGCACGGTAAGACCACCATTAAGTTGAAAGATGTCACGTCGGCTCTTCTACTCAATGAGAAGATGAGAAAGAAGCTTTAAAATCAAGGACATGCTCACATCACAGAAGGTAGAGGTAGGAGTTATCAAAGGAGTTCGAGCAATTATGTTAGATTCGGAGCTCGTGGGAAGTGTAAGAAACAATCAAAATCAAGAGCCAAAAACTGCTACAATTGTGATCAACCAGGTCACTTCAAAATAGATTGCCCAAATCCAAATAAGGGAAAAGGTGAAAGCAACGGCCAGAAGAATGATGACAACACAACTGATATGGTGCAAAATAATAATAATGTTGTCATCTTTATAAAAGAGGAAGAGGAATGCATGTACTTGTCAGGTCCAGAGTTGGAATGGGTGGTTGATACAACATCTTACCATGCCACACCAGTAAGAGAATTGTTTTGCAGGTATGTAACATGTGATTTTGGAACTGTGAGAATGGGTAACACGAGTTACTCAAAGACTGCGAGGATCGGTGATATTCGTATCAAGATAAATGTCGGATGCACATTGGTTATAAAGGACGTGCAACATGTACCTGATTTGCGGATGAACCTGATCTTGGGAATTGCTTTAGACTAGGATAAATACGAGAACTATTTTGCAAATCAAAAGTGGAGACTCACTAAGGGATCAATGGTGATTGCAAATGGAGTTGCTCGTGGCACGTTGTATAGGAGCAATACAGAAATATTCAAAGTTGAATTGAACGCAGAACAAGATGAGATTTCCCCTCTTTCGCGAAGAAGAAAAAGGGGGCACGACAGCATGGCGACTCTGTTGGGGATACACTTGGGCTCTTACCATAATGAACTTGACGTACGTGTATTACTTTATTTATTACATGCACTCCCCTTCTTCACCTTTATTTGTTTAAATTTGCTATTACATGCATATCCCTTCCCCTATTCACCTTTATTTGTTTAAATATGTTATGACATGCACATCCCTTCCACATTCACCTTTATTTGTTTAAATTTGCTATTACATGCATATCCCTTCCCCTATTCACCTTTATTTGTTTAAATATGTTATGACATGCACATCCCTTCCACATTCACCTTTATTTGTTTAAATTTGTTATGACATGCACATCCATTTCCCGTTCACATCTATTTGCTATGACAACTCTTCATTTCATCTTGTCCAAGATTTCCATATCACGCCTCTCCCATCCCTATTCCCATATCTGCTTTATTACATTCTTACATATATTCCACGAACTAAACAGACTCTTTGCTTTATATATTTCGTACGTTTACCTTACTATTGTATTTACTGCCTTTACATATTTATCATGCAAATACTTGACAACGTGTTAATTCTGCATAAAGCATGATCCACATCATACTCCACTCGTGTCAATTATCGACATAGCGACGCTTGAGGAGTGTTTGCGTTCTTCCAAAATTAACTTTTTTAAATCAGAAAGGCTTATTTGTGGTACACTAGTTGATCAGCAGTGCAATCGATGGTCTCGTGCCTTTTCTTCTCAAGTTGTCCACTTGGGAGTACCAGTCTAGGCCATTCTAGAAACCTTACTCAAATATCAAATGTACATGCAACATGTTAAACCTAGTACGGGTTAGAACAGTGTTAATATAATAGCCCACTAAGATAAGCCTTGTCCTAAGTCCGAAGGGATTTCTACATGTTATGTGCATTACTTGGAGAAAATTTGACAATATGATGATCATTATTGTGTAAGTGGTCGTATCTGGAGGGGGAAAGGGCTAATTTTATTTGTTTGCAAAAAATAAAGCACGAAGTCCCCAGGTTCGACATGGTCCAAAACATCCCACCTCTGCTACTTGACTGGTGGAAATACCTTGCACCTTGCAAAACGAATCATGTGAGAAGAGTACTTGGTGACTTGCTTTCTTTTCTTAATATCCAACTGAATAGAGCTTTGAGTGAGGCTGCTACCATGTTCTGGGATGAGAAAAGAGCGGTCTTCCGATTTGGCGACATAGAAATGACTCCACTCTTAGAAGAAGTAGGAGGTTTTTCTAAACTTCCATGGGATAGTCCGGGTTTACCTGTACCAGAGAATCGCACCCCTCGCGGTTTTCTAAAGATGTTGGGCTTTAATAAAAATGAATAATTACTTTGCTTAAAGACATCCTACATCCGTTTTGGATTTCTTGATGAGCGTTATCGGCATAGTAAGTCGTACCGTCTTCATCATGAGGAAATTGCCATTACCTCCTTAGGTTGGACGCACCGCGAAGTTTATGTATTCATCATTTGCTTCTTGGGTTTGTTGATATTTCCAATGAAAGGGGGAAGGATTCACACTCGTTTAGCTATTGTTGCAAGAACATTAATAGAAAGCATCGAGGGGCAATCCTACACCATCATCCCTATGATCCTAGCTGAACTGTACCGCGCTCTAGACCGGTGCAAGTAGGGGTTCAGACATTTTGAAGCTTGTAATCTATTACTGCAAGTCTGGCTATTGGAGCACTTTCAGAGGGGAAAATATCATTAAGAGCTTCTGCGACGGCCATTGAATGACTACATAGCTTATCACCATCCAAAGAAAATGACATTCATCCCAGATAAGTTCGCACAGGCCGGAAGTGCTATAAGTTGGGTACGTTTCTTCGGCAATCTGACAGACGAGAAGGTATATTGGATGTTTGAGTGGTTTCCTAGCAGTGATTTCATCATCAGTTCTAGGGATACTACTTTTTTGGTATTGATCGGGTTGCGAGGCATTTATCCTTATGCTCCTATAAGGGTAATAAGATAAGCAGGAATAAAAAGGTCATACATTGGGTTTCCAACATAGTCCAGTACAAGGCAGATTTCAAAGGGGACATCATTCCTTTCAAGTTCGAGGCGCAACATACGTGGAACAAGAAGGTCATTGTGGAAAGAGAGACTATGGAGCCAGAAAGGTACCATTTCGGTCATGTGTATTTCTATCCATCATGGTTGGTAGATGATATAGTGGGAGACGTCAAGCCAGGGGTCAATTTGGAAAATAGGATCATTGATGATGCTGCTGAGGCACAGGTCAAGTATAGAAGGCTTCACAAAAGGGTTTTTGAGTCTGAAGCTAGACATATAGAACAACATAAAGTGGACATGGAGGCAATTAATGAATGGAAGGAAATCACCATTAAGTCCACCGAGAGATTGGAATAACTAGAACAAGGATTGATGGAGCTTGAGGGAAAGATGAGAAAGAGGCTTGCGGATTGTCAAAACACGGATGGCAGTGAAGGAGGGAATCTAGCAAAGGCTTATTTATTATTGGATATGCGCAACTTATGGAACTTGATTGATGGAGTCAAAAGAGCCAATCACGGAGAAGGTCCTTCAGGAACCAAGTAGACTATCAAATAATGTCCTTTATTATTTTCTAGCCTAGTTTTAGATTTCAATTGTAATAAGGCTAAATGCCATTAGTAACTTTATTTTTATTGTCGATTTAGTGAAGGTTTGGCTCATTTTCACATTAATGAAATGACGCAATTATTGGCATCAATTTTCTCCAAGTCTTTATGTCGCTTAGGACTACCTCGGGCACAACGAGGTCCCAAAATTAGGATGCGAATTATTACATGATATTGCAAAACATATTTAGTATTGCAAGCATTCTTTCAATACCCCTTACTAACTTGGGTACCTTTTGCCTTTTCTTTCTTTTTGATTTTTCCCACTCCCCAAGGTTGGTTCGTGCATACTGGCATCGTCAACATATCACACTAGATCTAGAGGTCCTCCAGCTCCTCCTCCACCAAGCGATCCTAAAGGTAAAAGCAAGGGGAAAGGGAAAATGGATAATTTGAGTGGTATCAAGAAGGACAACGCCACCCTGGCAGAAAATGTCAAAACTTCGGATGGCTGAAGTACTCCAGCATAGAATGAACTAGTCTTACGTCTGGAACAGAAAATCCTGGAACTACAAGGAGAACTTGAGTAGTCCGAAACTTGGCAAACCTTACTCTTACCCTCAATGTCCCTGATATTAACCAGCAAAATCTAACTACCCAGAACCAAGCGCCACCACAAAACACACAAAACCAAAATCCACCGCCAAATCCTCCTTCACCACACCACTACCCCACGCCTCCTCAAAACCTTAACCCTCCACCAGCACTTACTCCTCAACAACAGCACCTTCATCCAACTCCATACCCACAAACTACCACTTATCACACTCCCCAGAATGCACCACAACCTACTCTTGATCCCCAAAACTCAACCAATAACCACCCTTATGCCCAGATCCCCGGAGTTCATCAAAGTAATCCCATATACGTTGAAACCTTACCCTACACCCTGCAACAAACCCTATACATACCTGAATAAACCGAGAAAGTCCCGCTTATTAAGAACATGGAGGAAGAACTCAAGAAGCTCACTGGCAGAGTTTAGAGTGTCGAAGTTGGTAAAGGCATTGAAGGTCTAAACTATGAGGACTTGTCCATTCAGCCAGATGTGGAACTTCTGGGGGATTACGAACCTCCCAAGATAGAAATGTTTGATGGAACTGGTTATCCGAAAGTGCATCTAAGGACGTATTGTGACAAACTTATAGGAGTGTGTAGAGATGAACGAAACCGTATGAAATTGTTTATGCGAAGCCTCACCGGAGATGCGTTGTCTTGATAGGATAGGTGCAAGACAAATGTTGGGATTTAACTCTAGATAATTCACTTCTAATGTTCAAGTAAGTCTCTCAAATTCACTAGTTTATTAATTGAATTGTTTAGTAGAAACTCCTCTCTCGATTAATTCTCAACCTCATCAGATAAACTAATTTAAGATCGGTGAAGATATGTACGAGATAGTAGTGGATTGGTCTTCGGGAGAACCTCTCTGGATTATCCTCCTAACTAGGTTTAATCAACAATTTAATTAGCCTCTTTTGCTTACTAAGAAGAAATAATGAATTCAACCAACAAGATAGAACGTAAGAATATCACAAACAAGTATCAATACACCAAATCCATCAAACCCTAAAGAGAACTACTCCATAAATATGGAGCAATTCATCACAACAATGTTTAAATCAAAGAAAAACATAAAACGATCCAAACTCTTGTCTTGAGTGAGGATTGAATGATGAAATCCTTGTACTTTTGCTTCTCCACCTCCTCTTTGGCTTCCTTAGTTCTAAGATGTATCAATTAGTGCATACCACTAGCGATAAAAGCTCAAACTCAATTGAAGTGCAGTAAATTAGAGTGCGATAAGCGACTAAAATACGGGATTATAGCCTACCATCAGCCTATACGGACAACTCACGTGCCAACAGGATAACTCTCACACAGAAGGCAAGTACACGGGAGTACATGTAAATGGTCAATAACATCAGGATTCATCTTCTTAAACCGATATGGGTGATTTATTTACGTGTATCGTTGTACAAGTGTTCTACCACAATTCAAGTAAACAAGAAAGAGTAGAGACAATGAATGGCACATAAGAAACAATCACCACAACATGTACACGGTCTAACGCACACAGGGTATGCACACCACTACACAAATAACAACAATAACAATGCCCTCAGGCCATCACAAGTCATCACAAATCATTCCCCGACATAGCCCACCTTGTCACGCCATGTGCACAATAATAAAGTAAATGTCCACACTGTCTCGCCGCAAGTACATAATAGTATTCTCACCTTGTCTCGCCACATACGCAAACCCATATATATAGCTCGCTTTGTCACGCCGCATGTGCAAATATCAATAGTAACAATAGCACGGGCAACTCATGTGCGAACACCCGTGCAACACTTTCAACAATACCACGTGTGCCAAAACATAACAACACAATAAAATAACTTCACAATATGTGCACATATGCCACAACATTTCCTCAAACCAGTTTCAATACCACAACCACGCATAGCCCTCGACTCAACAATACTCGGTACAACAGCAACAACAACAATAACACGAGAATACGGCAAGTAAATCAACTCAAGAATTTCAGAACTCAAAGAAACAGACGAACGAGCTCACAATGAAAGAGACAACAGAGAATAATGGATTCAAGAAAAATAGCTCAATAAGGGGAGAGATAGTGTGCAACAATGATTTCCACATAACTACAACTCGACGGTAAGAGAGATAGCATGAATCTATGATTATAAATAAGGAAAAGTCAACAATGAAAGGAATAACAAAACCTCAATTAAGGTTGAGTAATTACGGAAAAGATACAAACAAATTCAATTAAGGATAAGCTATTACAGAAACGATAATAATGAATTCAATTAAGGATAAACAATTACGGAAAGAATAATAATAACTTCAATTAAGGATAAGCAATTACGGAAAGGATAATAATAAATTTAATTAAGGATAAGAAATTATAGAAAAGATTTCATGGCAATAAAGAGGCAATATCTTCAATCAAGGCACATAAGCGTTTAATTGCAAACAAGGGTAAAACATGAATCAATTAATTCCAAATAAGACGCGTAAGGTAAATTTAGTAAATGGGGGATTTAACATGCTAAAACAACTTCACATCTAATGGACATAAAAACCTAAGAGCACTAAACGGTCAAATTTCCACAAATAAGCCCGAGTACATACTCGTCACCTCCCCTACACGGCCTTCACATGACACAATTATCACAAATGACTCAAATTCTAAGGGGTAGTTCCCCCCCCCCCCCC
>AWOL01S0015243.1:4359-19911 GCA_000715115.1 Nicotiana otophora | reverse complement strand
ACTCTCTACCCGCCTGACCTACACCCCAAGCTAGCGGTGCAGTGATATCAGCAACTCGAGCAAAACACATAGCCTGGATACCCCGCCGTGACACATCTCTTCAGAGTTTGGAACAATCTCTCACAATGTGGCTAGTATCTCAACAATCAAAGCAGCCTCTCCGCTGGTGTGGCTATGGAAGCTGTCCAACACGGGCACTCTGAGACCCATAGATATCTGAAGCACCGCACAAAGCGTGAAGTGAAAATTGAACAGACTGACCCACAAAACCTCTACCATGGCGTACCTTGCCTCCAAAATAGGGACTAGTAGATACTCCCGGTCTAAGAGGCCTCTTAGCCTCCTTGACCTCTCTGTCCTAGACCCGTATGTCCTCTCCTTCCTAGTCCCGCATGCCCTCTAGTCGGCGAGCGATCTCTACCACCTGCTAAAATGGAACATCCGACTCCAACTCTTGAGCCATGCTAAACCGGATATCATGGTTGAGCCCCTCAAGGAACCTGCAGACTTGCTCTCTAACTGTAGAAACCAAAGCAGGTACATGTCTGGACAAATCACTGAATTTGACGGCATACTGTGATACTAACATAGTGCCCTGGTGCAGCTGCGCAAACTCCACGCGCCAGGCATCCATATTCCCTCAAGAAGAGCTCTGAAAATCGATCCTATGTGAGTGAAGTTTCCTCGGCGATACTACCCAACTCGTACATTCGCCACCACTGATATGCTGCTCCCTTAAGCTGGAACGTGGTAACAACAACCTCACTCATCTCCACAATACCCATGGTATGGAGAGAACGCTGGTACTCCTCTAGGAAACCATGTGCATCCTCCGAAGCCAAACCGCTAAAGGTATAAAGGTAATACTTTTTGAACCTTGCAAGTCTAAGCTGTTCTTCCTCAGATGTTGTTGCCCTAATTACGAGCTGAACTAGCAAAGTTGGTTGCACCAGAACCACACCCAGAACCTGACCAATGTGAGCCCGCTGCTTTAAGGTGCAGGCGGCGAGAGTTTGCGATCCTTCTCTGGTCTGCGAAGTAGCAGGGGCAGCCGGAATCAACCCCGCCTGAGCCAATGTACCAAACATGCTCAGGAACTGTGCTAAGGCTCCTGAAGTCTGAGGAAACAGCAGGCACCTCTGGTGCCTGTCCACTAACATGAGCTACTGTCAGCTCCTCAACTGCTACTCTAATAGGTGCTCTAGCTATAGCACGTGCTTCTCCTCGGCCTCTACCTTTACCCCTGCCCCAGCCTCTAGCAACACCGGCTCTAGGGGCAAGGTCATCAGTAACTCCAGCTCGTGTCCTCACCATATGTGAGAGAATAGAATGACAAAGGCTAAAATTCCGAGTTGTCTCACCCGACAAGAACCATAGCCAAATTTTACGCTGGCTAGTGACGTTATTCTTCCCAACATACCGCAATCAAATCCGATAGAACTTATTCCAGGTCTAATAACCTCATCTCATCCAGCATAAGCTGCTCAACCGACATGCCACACCAGCACCGCTTTTATCCACATTTAGTGCAATCCGTGCACCAAATAGGCAACATCTCGTATGTACTCAATAATGGAAAGAAAAACAAATAAGAGAACCGTCCCACAAGCTGAACAAATACCACTACAAGGCACAATTCTATGAACATGTCACACAAAGGAGGAACAATATACATGAAATAAGAAAAAGGATCATATTCCAACCTACTCTAATACGATGCATCACCAAATTTGAACACCAGTCCATATGGAAGACCTCATGCCATGATACTATAAATTCAATAACAATATGCGCAATAACAACAAACACGCGAAGTACATGACTATAAACATGGAGAAACGGATAGTACAATATATGATCCACTCCCAATCCATACTCAATAATGAGTGGAAGAGGTTGTTGGAAGAATAGTATGCAATTATGATTCGGGGTCGATGTCTTCAGGGAACTAACAATGGGGGTTAGAGTATATACCTGATGCGTGGAGACGAAAAAACTTAAATACACTTCCAATTAAGTTGGTTTTGCTAATTACTTCTATAAACTGTACTATCAATGATCAACTAGAGAAATGAAACTAGAAATTGACTAATTGCTTTTGGTTATTTTCAAATAGGAAAAAAGGCCTAAGGATATAACCATCGCCTAGGTATTCGCCTAATGGGTTAATTATGTTAACACTTGTTTTAGTAATTGGGGTGTATCATAGCTCTCAACTCTAAGTTACCCACTCAATACCTCCCGATCATAGAGTGATTTTGCCTAATTTCACTTTCTTAAGCTCAAATGGGTACCTATCTCTGATTCAAACCCTTTAAGTAGGCTAGTCAAATCCTTAACCGGCCCAATTTCTTGTTAGACATGTTTTCCTAGACTATGTCCCTCTTTCTCAAGTAAAGAGCAAGTCAAAAAAGGCATTAATCAATGTTTGCAACCATTAATTATAAAACTAAAGCATGAACAAGGCTAAATAACAAATAGACAATCATAAACAAGGATTAAATTAAATACCCATAAGGTTTACAAACTAGGGTTGGGTCACAACCCTAGTAAGAATCGAGCTACTCATACTAGAAAATAAAGAAAAAAAAGAAACAACACTAATTAAAGCCACAATATAAAATTGAAATGATAAACTATGACGTTTTTGTCTGAAACTAATTATAAATTACCCAAAATGGTAAACTACAACGACTACAACTAGGAAAACTTAAACAAATGACCTTAAAAAGTGAATCCTGTCAATTTATAGTGGCCCAAAATTTGCTAACAAAAATGAACTTCGGGATGTTCTGCTACCGCACATTGCTTGAGTCTGCAGGTTGAGAGATTCTGCAGCCGCACAATTTGATTTGTGGCTGCACTTCAGCTTCTACGGCCGCACAAATCATTTGTGGTCCGCACTTCTGGCAAGGCTTCATTCTTGGTCATTTTGCGAACTCTATGTACTTTTTGAATTATTGTCAGTGCAACAATGTTCTATGGCCGCACTTCTCTTCAATCACTTTTGGGATTCGACATAAGATCTGCGGCCGTAGAGAGAATTCTGCGGTCCGCACTTCTGGTTAGTTGCGCCCTTATTTCCTTATGAGCCAGAACACTCATTTTTGAGTTAGATTTCTTCATTAGAGTCCAAATGTCCAGCATTCATGTAATTTGCACACTTCGATTATTTTTGGAAACATAAATCAACACTTCCACACTAAAAGTAAAGCAAGAAGTTACTAAAACGTTGTCAAAATCCACACTTATCAACTCCCCGAAACTTAAGTCTTTGCATGTCCTCTAGCATATAGATTAGTTCCAACCTCCTCAGAGTGAAAGGTCATTTCAGCGAGTCAATCATAAGCCATCCATACTCAGTTGGGACCAGCAATTACACACAACATTCGTGCATTGTCAACAAGTTGATCATTCACATATCATGCACCTATAGTTTTAATGTGACATTTGAGCTTCAAGAATTGACTTAGTCATTGAGGACTCTTGTTCTATCATGTAGATCATGGTGGAATCCAAACTTTTCTTCCTCTACCTTCCATTTGCCAAGTTCACTATAAAGGTTAGCACTCAATCTTTAGATAAGTGAAAGGTTTACTCTTCTCTCACAACAGAATGTCACAAGTCTGACTTCAAGTACCATAGGCTTGCCCCTGGTGTACATCACCACTAATGTAAGCTTACTCGGTTCAAAATCAAGTACGACTTATTTCGGGTTGTAATGAAGGATTTTGGATTGGGGTAGGATACCATATGGTTAAGTGGTTACNTCATCGAGGACTCTTGTTCTATCATGTAGATCATGGTGGAATCCAAACTTTTCTTCCTCTACCTTCCATTTGCCAAGTTCACTATAAAGGTTAGCACTCAATCTTTAGATAAGTGAAAGGTTTACTCTTCTCTCACAACAGAATGTCACAAGTCTGACTTCAAGTACCATAGGCTTGCCCCTGGTGTACATCACCACTAATGTAAGCTTACTCGGTTCAAAATCAAGTACGACTTATTTCGGGTTGTAATGAAGGATTTTGGATTGGGGTAGGATACCATATGGTTAAGTGGTTACACCTTTCCTTAAGCACTCCATATTTTCATTTCTTGGCTCTCAATTACCAATTCTTAGAGGCATTCTCATTTTCTTGGGGGCTAGATAGACTTGACATCATACTTTCTTGTGCTTTCATTCTTTTTCTCCCTCGATGCTCAGGTTGGGGATCATTACCTATTTTTGAATCCATCAACTTTTCCTTTATTATCTTTCTTGCATTTTCTCTTTTTGTTTTTTTGTTATTTATCTTTTCTTGCCTTCTCTTTTCATAGAAATCATTTGTTTTGTCTTCTTGGTTCCTTGATATCTTTTTTAAATTCTTCAACTCTCCCTCATTATGCCTTAGGCCACTTATTTCACAAGAGTGGTAAGGAAGGTGCGGCAACCAAATAGCAATGAGGTCTGTTCTCTTGTGGATTTGGTAATTGATGTTATTGATGATGACACAAGTGATACTACCAATGTTGGTGATATGTTGGAGGATGTCTTGCTCAACTTTGATGATGACTAGATGAATGGTTTCATGGAATCTGTGAACTCTTTAAAAGGAATAGTGTCGTACAACTATGCACCCCGGAAATTGTCTTTGGTTCTTGAAAATAGGAAGACTCTTCCTACAAAGCCTTCTATTGAAGAGCCACCTACCTTGGAGTTGAAGCCATTGCCTCCACACCTTTGTTATGAATTTCTTTGCCCTTGTTCAACTTTACCAGTTATTCTTTCCTCTTGTTTGACTAGCGTGCAGGTAGATTCCACATAGGCAGGGTTACAAAAGAGGAAGAAGTCTATTGGGGGGACCTTGGCGGATATTTGGGGTATAAGCCCCATTTTTTGCATGCATAAGATCAAGTTGGAGGATGGAACTAAATTGTCCATTGTACGTCAAAGAAGACTCAATGAGGCTATGCAAGAAGTTGTCAAAAAGGAGATTATTAAGTGGTTGGATGTCAGGGTTTTCTACCCTATCTCCGATAGTTCATGGACCTCTTCGCTTCGATGTGTCCCAAATAAGGGGGCACGACGGTTGTCACCAATGATAAGAATGAATTGATGCCTACAAGAATGGTGACTGGATGGAGGGTGTGTATGCATAATCGCAAACTCAATAAAGTAACAAAGAAGGATAACTTTCCACTTACTTTCTTATATCAAATGTTGGATAGATTTGCTGGTCGTGAATTATACTGCTTTCTTGATGGGTACTCGGGCTACAACCAAATTCTCATTGCTCTGGAAGATCAAAAGAAAGCAACATTTACATATCCCTGTGGTACTTTTGCTTTCATGAGGATGCCATTTGGTTTGTGCAATACACCTGTGACTTTTCAACGGTGTATGATGGCTATTTTCACTGATATGGTTGAGGACTATATTGAAGTTTTCATGGATGACTTCTCAGTGGTTGGGGATTCTTTTTATGATTGTCTTGCAAATTTTGACAAAGTGTTAGCTAGATATGACGAAACCAACTTGGTACTCATGACTATCTTCCTTATGGTTGAGGAAGGTGTTCTCCTTCGCCATAAGATCTCAAGGAATGGAAGTGAAGTTGACAAGGCAAAGATTCAGGTGATTTCTAATCTTCCACCCCCAACTTCGGTGAAGGGTGTGTGGAGTTTCCTAGGCCATGCGGTTTTTACCAACGCTTTATCAATGATTTCTCTAAAGTGGTGAGCCCATTGTGCATGCTCCTTGAGAAAGATGCCAAGTTCAATTTCAATGATGATTGCGTGAGAGCTTTTGAATTGTTAAAGCTCAAGTTTACAACTACTCCCATCATCACCGCTCCAAATTGGAGTGTTCCTTTTGAACTCATGTGTGATGCAAGTGACGTAGCGGTGAGGGTTGATTTGGGGCAACGTATCAACAAGATTTTCCACTTGGTCTACTATGCTAGTAAGACCATGAATAGTGTCCAAGGCAACTATATTGTTATTGTATTTGAAATTGAGAAGTTCCGCCCATACTTGATGGATACCAAAGTTATTGTCCACACGGACCATGCGGCGCTTCATTATCTTATGAGAAAAAAGGACTCCAAAGCTCGGTTGATAAGATGGGTACTCTTGGGGCAAGAATTTGATGTCGGCATCCAAGATAGGAAAGGTAGTGACAACGAAGTGGAGGACCACTTGTCTCTTTTGGAGGAGGAGGGGAGTCCACATGATGGACTTGAAATAAATGACTCCTTCCCTGAAGAGCAACCTTTGGCAATTTCAATGAAAGATGTTCCATGGTTAGCGGACTTGGAAAATTTTCTTATGCGTGGAATCATTTCGGATGAGTTCTCTTCAAGCCAAAGGAAGAACCTCAAAATGGATTGTCAAGATTATTATTAAGATGAACCATACCTTTTTCGGATGTACGGACGGGATAATTAGGAGGTGTTTACCGGAAGAGGAGCAAGGTGATATTCTTGGGGCTTTTCACTCTTCGCCATACGGTGGTCATCATTGTGGAGCAAGAACGATGTCCATAGTGTTTAGTTGTGGTTTCTATTAGACTGCTCTTTACAAGGATGCTCGTGAGTTTGTGAAAAGATGCGATGAATGTCAACGAGCCGGTGGAATCTCAAGGAAAAATGAAATTCCTCTCACAAACCATTTTTAAGATTGATATTTTCGATGTTTGGGGCATTGACATCATGGGCCCTTTTGTGAGATCTTGTGGAAATACCTACATCTTGGTCGTGGTGGATTGTGTGTTCAAATGGATTGAGGTAGTCACTTTACCCAACAATTAGGCGAGAAGTGTAGTGATTTTCTTGAAGAATAATATTTTCACAAGATTTGGTACTTCACGTGCAATCATAAGCAATGGGGGGCCATACTTTTGCAACAAAGCTTTTGACACTTAGCAAGTATTGTGTTACTCACAAGGTCATGACTCCCTCTCACCCACAAGATGATGGGCAAGTAGAAGCCTCCAACCGGGAGATAAAGTGTATCTTGTCTAAAATGGTGAATGCGAATCGGACGGATTGGTCCAAGAAGCTTGATGATGCGTTATGGGCTTATCGGACGTATTACAAAACACCTATCAGGATGTCTCCATACCGGTTGCCAATCAATTTACTCTATTTCTTGGAAAGAAATTCATTATGTTTAAAGTGGTGTTCGACGAAGCTTGTCCTTTTCCGGTGGAACTGGAGTACAAGGCAATGTGGGCTCTAAGAAGTTTAGTCTTGATTGGGATGTAGACGCTAACTTGAGGGGCGCACATTTGAATGAATTTCATGAGTTTCGGTACAATGCATATGCGAGTTCATCCTTTTACAAAGAAATGATGAAATATCTTCATGACAAATACATTTAGAACAAAGAGTTCAAGGTGGGCGATCTAGTATTGTTGTTTAACTTAATGTTAAGAATGTTTCCCGGGAAGCTAAAATCCAAGTGTGGTGGTTCATTTGATATTGTGGGTGTGACACCTTTTGGTGAATTAGACTTGAAGAATAAGAAAGATGAAGTATTCTGAGTCAATGATCACCGAGTGAAGCACTACTTGGGTAAGGATGGAGATAACCACAAGGTGTCGATCATTTACTTTATTTGAGGGAGCGTTGACATTGCTTCTTGCTGCGACGTTAAATTAGGCGCTTCTTGGGAGCCAACCCATATGCTTTTCCTTTTCTTTTGTAGTTAGATGTTACTTGTGTTCTCACGTGATTTGAAGTGTGCTACAGGATTGAGTGTGACTTTCAAGAAGGGTGAACAAAAAAATGGCCAACTGTTCAAGGATCTGCGAACCACACAATTCTATGTGCCACAGCAGGAGGACATTCGCGGTCGCACATTTCACATGCGGACCGCACAATTATAATCATGCAAAACTGTAAAAATGTCAACTCTTTGAAGTTTGCGCCTGTCGGTGTGGGGCTAATCTGCGACGACAAGAGGAAATCTGCGGCCGCACTTGACCCATTTTTCCTCTTATGATTCTTAGTATAAATAGAAATCTTCAGTTCGTTTTACACTTTTCCCTTTCCTCAAAATCGTTGTTACTCTGCAAGTTTCCTAAGAGATTTTCACTGTCCACCCACACACGCACCTGTGCTTCTAAACCCAGTTCACTCACTCTATCTGGTATGGTTCATTTCATGTTAAATTTTTGTGTTAGTTTAATTTTCAAAATTCTAATTTCTTTTTAGGCCTTCTGTTATTAGAGTTCATCCATGTGCCCATGTAGGGTAGATCTGAATTGGGTAGTTGATAATACATGCTATAATGGGTTGTGTTAATGAGATTTAATGTTTATACCATGTTTCCATGTCTATTTGTACAAGTAATTGAAAAAGCTAAGTAGACAAAGAATGCACTTGCGTAATTTTTAAAATCTACGGCAGCTCTTGAATTTGTTTCTTCTGCAGTTTAGGTGTTTTGGGAAACCTGGTGAAGCAACTGCATCTGCGGCTGCACTTTAATTCTACGGACCGCATAAATCTTAAAGAGGTCGCACTCAAAAATGTGCAAACCGCAGATGTATTCTGCGGCCGCAAAACTGCTGTTGCATTATCGTCAGAGAGGGGATTCTGGGCCTTTGATGTTTTTTTGATAAATGTGTGGCCGCACTAGTAATTGTACAGTCTGCACTTCCTGTCTGTGGCCGCACATCAAAAATCTGTGGACCGCAGATCGCAGTTCCAGTAGCCTGTTGATTTTGCCGTAATTTCACTGTGTCCACAATGTTCTCCCTTGCCTACATAAGTCTTGCATATGTTGAATGATTTGTTGCAACTAACAATTTCCTTTGCTTTGATACAGGCCATGGTTTGATCGCACCGCGGTGGTGAAACTACAAAGGGAAAAAGTGAATCTTCTAGGGGACGAGGTAGAGGTACCTTGCCCCTTAGCCAGCCCAAAAGAATTAGGAAGAAGGCCATAACAGGTAGATAGATAGGTGCAGACCTCTCCGAGTCTTGTTCCTATACTCCATCTTGGAAAGATTTGGAGGGACACTCAGCCTATATTCAGGAGGAGCAGACAGCAACACAGTCTAGGCCATAGTGGAGATTTCAACTCATAGATGAGGCCTCCTCATCTCACAGCACTTCCGAGGGGTCAGAAAGTGCTAGCTAGACCTCCGATCCCGCAGCTGCCCCAGACAGAAATACAGAGACAATATAGGATATATCCGATGATGTTAGAGGGGGATATGGTATATCTACGGGTGTGGAGAGATTGAAGAGAAAGGAGATATGGTAGGTTAGGTGCGTTAGCTTGGTAGCCTAACTGACTTCCGTATGTGGTGGCCAGTATGATCCTTGACACTTGAGCAGCAATTTCCCTTGAAGGATTTGGATAAATACAACCCGAGAGTGTTGAGGAAGTTCAGAGAAAGAAAGGGCTAGATGTGGTTTACTGAGAGAGTTGAAGATGCCACGGAGTACCTCATCCGAGAATTCTACATAAATGTTTCTCTCATCAATAAGGGGCGAAGGTGACTAAAGTACGCAACCTCAAGATGAGGTTTGATCAGCACACGCTAAATGTCTACTTGGGGTTTGAGGACTTGGAGCTACGGGAGTACCTATAGAAGTGTGAAATAAAAGAAAAAGTTTGACCTTAGCTAGCATAGATCTTAGCACCACCAGGGCCACCACCACCATGGATCACTGTTGGGGTTCCCATTTAGAGGAACACATTGAGCTTTGAGGTGAAGGGATGGGAGACCTTTGTTTGTAGTTGTAACACCCCAGAAAAATTTGAAGTACTAAAGCGCTATTAAGAAAGTAGATGTGCGCTAATTATATTATTTTGTGTGAAGACGAGGATGGTTAATAAGATGGTTATCAATTGGATATTATAATTGGTTTATTAGTCATATTATAAGTGATATGGGGTCTACGGATAGCCCTAAGTCCAAGTCAAGTTGGACATTTCAAGATAGACTAAAGTTCGAAATGAGTACGCACAAGACTAAAATTTGGACGGGCATATCTACATATATATAAGGTGTTATGTGAGGTATTACCTATGAAATTAAATATCTTTGAGTCTAGTTTCTAACACTTTAAACCGTTTGTCATTTGAAATTCCTACACAAAGTAATGACCAAATTACCAAAGGCTGGCAGAGGAGCCTGTGGATGCGAAGCATCCGAAGCTGCGTCCGAAAGAGAGGCTGCCAGTGAAGTGCTACCATAGCATCCAGGTCCGCATCCGAGCTTCAAAGAGGAGTGAAGTGGGGATGTGAAGCATCCAGGGCCACATCCAAAACCCAGAAATCTGGGCCTATAAATACAAGGCCGGGGAAGGAGTATATGTTAAGTATTTGGGGTTTAGGGTTCTTGAGGTGAAGGGGCGATTTTAAGCTCAAAACAACTCCAATCAAGTAAGGTAAGTTGTTAATGATATTTTGGGTTGATTATTACTCAATATACATGAGTTCTAACATGATTCTTGCATCCAAATACTAGGTTTCATCCTCAAATCCTCAAGAACACAAAAATCACCAAAGTGGTGATTTTTCAAGATTGATTTACTAGAGGTAATTCCAATGCTTCAAACTCATTTATTATGAGTAGTTAGAAGTATTTGAAGCATTTGTTACAAGTTTTAATGGTTGAAAGATTGGATTATAAAACTCTAGTTCATGGCACGGATAGTACATTTGAGAAAATAAGAGAGAAGATGAATGGTAATATTGGCGTTGTATTTATGAATACAATGAACCTATGGGATTTGGTACTAATATTGGTTTCATTGGATGTTGTTATTATAGATTGAAGTTGATTAGTGTAGTGCATCATTGTAGTATCATTAAGGGAATATTTTGAGGTATTTTGGCTAAACTTTCTCTCTTGGAATTGAACTCCATAATGTTCCCGTGAGTTTCAAAGTATGAGTTGTGTATTAAAATGTTGTGGCTTTGAATCGTATTTCAAATGAAAGCTAGTATACCAAATTGTGTGAGAAAATCTCAATATTCTTAAGACTCTTAATTTCTCATATGGGTACCTAAAGTCTTGATTGGAAATGTCTTATTGTTGATAACCTATAAATATTGTTGGAAGTGAAATCAGTGAATTGGAGATATAAAGTGTGGCCAACATGCCAACAGTGAAAGTTATAATTGTGGCCAATAGTGCCAATGAAATGAAATAATGTGAGAAATATTATGAAATGAGCTTTAACTCAACTATTTAAAAATCTATATCGATAATATAATTGGCTAAATACTTATGAACTCAAGTGATGCCCATATGTGGCTGTTTTAGCTAATGCTATGTTTTGTAAGTAGTTTTCAATGTGTTTTGCGTTCTTACATTTTCGTGAGAGGAAATTGTGTATGATTTTAACTTATTCTTCGATTACAAATCATTTTACTCCATTTATTGGAAAGAAATCTCTTGCGTTTAAAGCCTTTATTACTAATGAACTTAAAGTTGTGATTTCCGGAATATTCTACTTGCTGATAATTATGATGATGATTTATGAATGAAAATAAATGAAAGTATGGAATATGAAATATGGTAATTGCGCCAGGAATAAAGAATCATATGAATGGCTAAGAGAGCCAATGAAATAAAAATTTTGTAAGTGGTTGAAAGTACGGATTAAGTGATATGTGGTGTGAAAGGTTATGAGATGTAAGTATTTGTACTTTTGTTTCCAATATTCTATAAACTCCTATGCTCTCATGAGGAGAGGCTAAGGTGTTCCTACATATTTTAAATGTTCTTGATGTCCTGTAAGTGATAGTATGAACATGAAATGTGGTAGTTTGCTAAAATGAGAATTATGAGGTGTTGTATGGAACCCTATGGACGGTCTATGAAATGCATAGGTATATTGTGTATTGAACCCTATGGACGGTCTATGAAATGCATAGGTATATTGTGTATTGAACCCTATGGACGGTCTATGAAACGAATAGGTGTATGGTGTATGAAACCCTATGGACGGTCTATGAAACGCATAGGTATATCGTGTGTGGAACCCAATGGACGGTCTATGAAACACATATGTGTCTTGTGTATGGAATCCTATGGACGGTCTATAAAACACATAGGTATATTGTGTATGGAACCATATGGACGGTCTCTGAAATGCATAGGTGTATTGTGTATGGAATCCTATGGACGGTCTATAAAACACATAGGTATATTGTGTATGGAACCATATGGACGGTCTCTGAAATGCATAGGTGTATTGTGTATGGAATCCTATGGACAGTCTATGAAACGCATTGGTATATTGTGTATGGAACCCTATGGACGGTCTATGAAACGCATAGGTATATTGGGTTATGAAATCCTGTGGACGGTCTATGAAATGCATAGGTGCATTGTGTATAAGAAGTATAGGTGTACGGTATGAATAAACACTATGGACCGTCTATGAAACACATAAGTGTTTAATAAGATAGGTGAACACTAAGGACGGTCTAAGGAGACACATTATTAATGCAAACAATAGGTGCCTCTTTCGTTGTCCTTGTTTGCATAGGTTGTTTCAATTACATTATATTATGTGTTCCACGTACAGATATATGGGCATTTTATTTTGAAAGAGGATTTCTAGCTATACATACTAGTGCTATTCTACAGTATAACGTCCCTTTTGCCGGGGGCGCTGCATGTTTAATGGATGCAGGTGTTTCTACAGCAGGTGGCATTGATCAATGATAGCAGCACACTCTTTTCAGCTGATTTGGTGAGCCCCGCTTCATTTTAGGGTCAGGTATCTTTTGTTTCTCATGTACTTTGTGGTTGAGGTATAGCGGCAGCCTTATTGCCGGCATTTCCATATTACTCTCCATTTGGACTTAGAGGCTCCGTAGACAAGTTGTGGGTGGTATTTGATGTTGAGAATTGGATTACTAAACAGTTAAAATGATTCATTATAATATTCAAAAAGGAGTAAAGTGATTGTTCAAACCATATGAGTCACGTTCACATGATAAAGAGACTAGCTCAAGAAAGATCTCGACACTAGGCTGCCTTACATTGGAATTGATACCACATAGGTAAACTTAATAACTGTGCATGCATAAGCATAATTGAGCGAATGTTATCTACTCGAATCAAAAGGTTCTGTAAAATTTCATTAGGTATAGTCCCTTGTTGAGAATTTAGGGAAGCAAGTGGGAAATAGTAACCTATGGTTATAATTCATTCCCAGGAAATCATTATAGAACTCAATTCCTCAAGAGGTCGTAAATAAGAGAATTGTGATCAAGAGGCTTCATGAATAATGCATCTCGTTCAAATAGTAGGTACATGCAATGTTTTGTGATTCAACGTCTTGTTAACACCGTGTTTATGAAGGCTCTTCAATATGGATGTACCTATACAACAGTGAAACATTATGCGTGTTCATAATGATGTACTAAGGAGTGACTTACTGGATGACTTTAGGTTGACGGGGCAGTGCCTTAACTGATGCCTGTCGACTCCACATCTCTAACATACATTGGTACCATAGTGGCATTCCCCTGAATGTCATCTCCAACACTTCACACAACGAGGATGAGTTCTATTAAACTGACTCGCCCCGCCGACTTGATATTTACCCTTTTTGCATATATAATAATCATTCCCATATCCCTCGTCCAGGACCCCGTGATGGGATTAACAATCTCTGCAATAGCTTGTTGTATAGACTTTTGGAATTGCTCAAATCTACCACCCCTAACACGCTTCTAATCATATTATAACACCCCGGAAAATTTCGAAGTACTTAAGTGGTAAGCCCGGAAAATTTTGAAAAGAAAATAATGTTTCATGGTGTCGGACTAAGCTTGCGAGCCGTGGCTCAGACGTTTTGGGTTTAACAATGCACCAGAAAATAAAGAAAAAGTTTTGGCAGAAAAATGCATTTCTGTGGTCCATTATGCGATCGCAGAATCACTCTGTGGATCGCATGATGGCCACAAAGTGAGGCAGTTAATTGGGCCAATTGGAAGCAATTATGCGGTTGACTATGCGACCGCATAACTGTTATGCGGTGCATTATGTGACTGCATAACGGTTATGCGGACCGCATACAAAGATAGTTATTTTGGCTATTTTGTAACCAACTATGCAACCGATATGCAGTCCGCATGCGATCGCATACCTTGTTCTGGAGCTCCATTTTTGGGTTTTTAAAACCCGATCCTATTTCATTAAATACACTCTTTGGGTCATTGTTGAGCTATTATCTGACATTTTAGAGTGAGAAGGTGTTCTCCAATAATTGTCCTTCAAATCTTGCCCATGTTTTGGGAGATTAAGAAGGGAAACTCACTAGGTCTTCATCCTAGAGGTAAGATTCTACACCCTAACCCTCAACTTCAAATTTTGTGCAGAAATGGATAATAAGCAAGATAATTTCTGGGCAAGAGGATTGGTTATCTTACATGCATGTGTTATCAAAGAATGTAGGAAGATTGTTGAGCTAAAAATGGTAAAGATTGGGTTGTGAGATGATGGAATCGTCCATAAAAAGGGCCTTGAAACCTTAATGCACACCTAGTATTTGATAAAATGCTCAAATGAGCTAGAACCATAATCATCTTCCTAATTGTGGTCCAATTTGTTATATTTCTAAAATAGATTGAAGTTGCTAAGAATTTCGGAACATTTTAAAGTTTAAGGAAGCTCAATTGAGGTATGTAGGCTAAACCCTTCTTTAAGAATTGGAATTCTCATTAATCTTGTAAGTTCCGAGATATTGATTATAAATCGAGTATTCCGATAAGTTTTGTGATGAAGATATATGTTAGATTCGTATTTCAAATGCTCTTGTCGTATTGCATTATTAACTGAGGATGTGTCCCAAACTATGGATTACGTATCCACATGTTATAACTTCAAGTCGTGNATTCGTGTTTCAAATGCACTTATCATATTGCATTATAAATTGAGGATGTGTCCCAAACTATGGATTACATATCCACATGTTATAATTTCTAGTCGTGATTTATGTGAAAGATATTATGCCAAGTTTTGTAGAGATTGTGATTGCGATACACCTCCACCCGCATACATTGGGGTGAGGCAGCATGACCGCTTTGTGTGGGGATTATGGTATAGAGATCGTGATTGTGATACACCTCCACCCGCATATATATTGGGGTGAGGCGGCATGACCACTTAGTATAGGGATTATGATATTGTGGGACTGCACCTCCACCCGCTTACATTGGGGTGAGGCGGTACGACCGCTTTGTGTATGGTTTTGGTATTGTTGTGGCACCACCACCCGCATGCATTAGGGTGAGGCGGGATAGCCGCTCTTGTTTGTATTGGTATAGTTGATGCATTCTCATGTACATTTAGCCTAATATTTAGCACATTTATGAATGTAACTTGTGATTGCCTTTGCCAACTTTTGTTCCACAATTCGCTTGACTTTAAAACGTAATACACGACTATCATACGAATAAAATAAATCATAACATAACCTCCTTATCATGTTAAGAACCCCAGTCTCACCCCAAAGTACATGTTATAATATTCCAAACTTGTCGACTTTCGACGAAACTTGTTTTCTTCAATTGGTTTAGCTTCTAATATTT
>AWOL01S0015242.1:0-20302 GCA_000715115.1 Nicotiana otophora | reverse complement strand
CTGCCCGCCTGCAGCATACTTTATTATTATCGCACGTGAGTTGTCCGTACAGATTATAGCGCTAGGGATGAAGGATCCCCTCTGGAGTCTGTACACACCCCCAGTGAGCACAGGTACCTACTGAGTGCGAGTGCCGAGTGCTGAGTGCCCGGGAGGCAAGAGTGATTGTGAGGTATGCCCAAGTAGCAAGAGTGATTGTGAGGTATGCCCGAGTGGCAAGAGTGATTGTGAGGTATGCCCGAGTGGCACGAGTAACTGTGAGGTCTACCCGAGCGGTTGTTTATGATTTAATCATTTTTACTCAAATTTGCTGAGACTTTGTTTGAAAAACTGTTGGAAAAATATCATTAAATGATTTTTACTGGAACTGGGTTTAAACGAGACGATTTGATTCAAACACTGATTTTTAAGCATGTTGTACTTTACTGAGATTTCATGATATGAACGTTATATGCTTTATTTCTCGTCACTACTTCTCAGTCTTTATTTATTATTGTTACTTACTGAGTTGGCGTACTCACGTTACTCACTGCACCTTGCGTGCAGATTAAGGTGTAGCTGGACACGGTAGTGGTTATTGAGTGTTCTGGTTGAAGGTTTTCTCGGAGATAGTAAGGAAGCTGTTTGGCAATTGCAGCCCCTGCTCTTCTCCCTCTTATCTTCCTCTAGTTGTATTTAGCTATTTTCCAGGCTAAGTTAGCCTTGATATTGTTAGACAGATTATAGTAGCTGCTCCTGACTAGTGACACCCCAATGTCGGGCTTTTCTTTTCCGCACTTCTGTTTTTATTTGATTTGAACTCTTTAAAGGGAGGTTTTTACCTAGAAATTATCTTTGAAATGAAAATAGCGTTTGTTTTGGAAATGAGTCGGCTTGCCTAGTTCCACGATAGGCGCCATCACGACAGGGTTAGTTTTGGGTCGTGACAGAGGACTGAGTGATTGTGAGTACTGGTTGACTTTTTGAATTTTGTCTAAGAACTTAGCTTTATCATATGGAATTGATTCCTATAGCTTGTGTTGATTTTATCGAGTTGTTTGTGGCTAGATTCGAGTCGTTCAGAGGTCGATTCGCGAGGCAAGGGCTTATTGGAGTGGAGATTTGTATGGGTTGAGGTAAGTAACACTTCTAAACTTGGTTTTGAGGGTATGAATCCCTGAATTACGTGTTATGTGATTGGTGTTGGGGTGACGCACATGCTAGGTGACGGGCGTGTGGGCGTGCACCATAGATATTGTGACTCAGTCGATTTTTTTGATATGCGTAGTCATATAATCTAAGTATTATTAGTGTACTATTCATGTTAGAAGAATTGAGTTGTGATTCATGTTAGAAATCATGCTTAGGCTATATGCTAGTACTGTTGGGACCCATAGAGGTCGTGTTGATGTTGAATTAGTTGCCGAATTTGCAATTATGTACTCAGTCATAACTATCATCTGCATATCATATCTCAGTCTCTACTGTCATTTATTAATACATCATATTATCATTATTTGGGCTAATTGTCATGCGATTTGTAAGCCCGATAGACTGGAGAGATTGACGACTGAGTGAGGCTGAGGGATTGATTGTGAGTTATGTTTAAGGGATCAGGTTGCACGCCACAGCAGGCTTTATTGATTCATGCCATGATTGGCGTTTTTTAGCACTTGGGCAGGATCCACCCCTCTGGAGTTTAACTTATCACCAACGAGCGCAAGTACCTACTAAGTGCGAGTGTCGAGCAATTGGGAGGACTGAGTGATTGTGAGGACTGAGTGATTGTGAGGACTGAGTGACTGTGAGGATTGAGTGACTGGGAGGAATGAGTGAATTGATAATCCGAGAGTATGCATATGACTTTATCACTATGTTGCATTACAGTTGGCATGCATAATTGGCATGTAGATATAGCGATGTATCATTCCTCATTTCAGTCACACTTGGCATATTTTATCCGCATTATACTTAAACTGTTAAACTTGAAAGCATGCCTACATTTTTGTACTGTTAAATTATGTATTTGGCATGTACCTGTTGAGATCGTCACTGCTTTCAGCCCAAGGTTAGGCTTGTTACTTATTGAATACATTGGGTCTGTTGTACTCATACTACACGCTGCACTTCATGTGTAGATCCAGGTACTTCCAGGTATGGCGGCTGCTAGCTATGGAGCTTTATCGGTTAGAGACTATCGAGGTAGCTGTCTTGGCATCTGCAGACCTTGACTCTCCTTCTTTTCAGTTATTTGTACTGTTCTATCTTTCTAGACATTGTTTTAGTAGTCAGACTATATTGTCATTTAGATGCTCATGTACTCAGTGACACCCGGATTTTGGGGGATTTTGTATTGTGTCGCGGTATTTTTTTATCAGTTAATTATATGATTTACTATTTAAGCTTATTTCATTATGTTTTAAATTAAAGATGCATCTTTAGTTGTGAGTTGTCGGCTTGTCTAGTATTGTGATAGGAGCCATCACGACATGTGAGATTTGGGTCGTTACAGTCGAGGGGCTCGGGAGAGTTTCAGAGTGTTTTGGTTCGTTTCAGGATTTTCTAGTGTTGCAGACCTCGCATTTGTGATGGCCAACTCGTATTTGCGATAGGGAGCTGTGTGGGGGGAACCTCATAATTGCGAGGCATTGGTCGCATTTGCAATAGTGGGAAGGCGGCTGGGCTTCATATTTGCGAAGCAGTGGTCGCATTGGAAACTTAGCAATGGGTTGGAGGGGGTTCGCATTTGCAAAGTATATGGTCGCATTTCAAACATTCCTAGGGCCGATAGGGTTCACTTTTGCGATCCCTGGGTCGCATTTCCAAACCTCTGATCTGCAGCTCGTTTATAGTTGCTTATTTAGGGACTTAGCTTATTTTATTACATTTTGTGCCCTAGGCTTCGTTGGAGGCAATGTTTAAGGGGATTTTCACACGTAGCTATTGGGTAAGTGATTTTCAATCAATTTTGATAATATAACTTGATTTCTTATGGAGTTTGACACAAAAATCATTGAATTTGAAAGGACTTTTTGGGAATATTTTACTATGCTTTGAAAATTAAAAATTGATGATTTGACAGTCGATTTCGACTCAATTTTGAAAACCAATCACATATTTGGATTCGTGGGGTTATGGGTAGTCGAGATCTACCCCTCGACTCAGGTTTTGACCCGACGAGTCCGGGGTTGACTTTTGTTGACTTTTCGGGAATTGGGTAAAGATTGAACTTTTATTGTTTGAAATTGATTTCTTTAGCATTTTTTGTGTCACGACCCAAACTCCCACCGGATCCGTGACAGAATCTAACATTGCTTGCTAGACAAGCCAATAATTTTGAAATAACAATAAACTCATATAACAAACCATAATAATCTCAACAGCAGAATAACCATAGTATATCTGAAAAACAACAACAATAACCCAACTACAAATATCCCAATGATCTGGTGTCAACGAGTACATGAGCATTACATAATCTCAAAATACATAGTCAAATCCTTAATACAAATTGTCTGAACGATAGAACAGTGATAAAAGAAATTAACAAAAGAAAAACTTCAAGGTCTGCGAACGACATAGCAGCTACCTCGTCATATCCCCAAGCTAATACCGATGCAACCTCTAGCAATCACCACACCTGGAAGTACCTGGATCTGCACATAAAGTGCAAAGTATAGTATGAGTATAACCGAACCCATGTACTCAATAAGTAACAAACCTAACCTCGTGCTGAAAGCAGTGATGAGCTCGGAAGAAGGTCAGTGTCCAACACCAATAATCAATAACAACACATGATATATGATGAAAGTAAAAGTAAGTAACTTAAAAGATATCACATTCAGCTCGTTCACTATTACAGAAAATTAGACATGTTTTTCAAGTATAACAATCAAAACCCAATCTTTTACCAAAATCACTAAATTATGAGTTTATCAAGGAACTGTAATTTCCCAATCTTTCAACAACGGATAAGACATTTCATTTACCATCTAACATGAGAAAACAATACATCTCTATGCCTACAAGTCAAATATACATGTCAAGTCAATAAATTCACAAAGAAGCCCTCATATATACTCACACTCCGCACGATCACGGTGCCTGGCACAAGTGCCCTTCATCATCACACAAACAACAACACTCAGCAGTGTATCGGTGCCTGGCACAAATGCCCTTCGGCAAAGCACATACATAATCATGTGCATGTGCTCGCTCTAAATACCAGATTCCAGAGGGGCGGATCATTGCCCAAGTGCAATTTAATATAAGCCAACAATTAATATAAATTTTGCGGCGTGCAACCCGATACAAATATCAATTCATTGCGGCGTGCAACCCGATACAAATATCAATTCGTTGCGGCGTGCAACCCAATCCAAATATCAAACCTTTGTGGCTTGCAACCCGATTCAAATATAAATAACCATACGACTCTATGGCATTACACATATGAGGCATCAACAACACGTGAGAGATCATAATAAGAATGTATTGAGACAGAGATGTCATTAACGGATATAGCATCATGACAGAGAGTATGTCCACAATTAAGGCAAACAACTCAAAAACAGCAAGAATAGCCCTATCATGTCTCAAACAAATACGCACATAGCCTAGACATAATTTCTAACATGAATTATAACTCAAATAATCATACAAGTTGCAAAAATACGGATTTAACGAAGCATGATAGAAAGACAAGTCTCATAGTAGTTTAAAATCTACCAGGATCATGAATACCCCAATATACGTATACACGCCCGTTACCTAGCACGTGCATCACCCCCAACACATCTCATATATAATAGTTCACAAGGATAATTACCTTCAAACCAAGTTTAGGTATGTTACTTGTATCAAAGCGCGTGAATCAATACTCTAAAAAGCCCTTCCCACGTGAATCAACCTCTGAGTGACTCGAGTCTAGTCAAAATTAACTAAATATAATCAATAAAATCCATAGGAAACAATCCCAAACAATAAAGGTATGATCTTGAATTAATGATACAATGTCAACCCAAAAGGTCAACCTCGGGCCCGCACAAAACTCACAAATCCGAACATCCATTCCCTTACGAGTCCAAATATATGTGTTTCATCCAACTCCAACCTCAAATCAACCCTTAAATCATCAATTTTCACTCTTCAGAACCATAGTAAAAAAACTCCAAATTTCACCTTTAATTCACATAAACTAAGTGTAATAATCCATGGATAAACAATATCTAACATTAAAACTAAGTAAAATTTACTTACCCCTTTAATTATAGTTAATAGTCTCCCAAAATTCGCCTCTAGACGAGCTCCACAACTCCAAATAATGAAAAATAACCAAACCCTCGAAATCATATAGGTTGCCCAGTGACTACGCATTTGCGGTCCAAAATACTGCATTTGCGAAAAAACCATAGATCTGTTGCTTCTGCGGCTCCACTTCTGTGAGATACTTTGCACTTCAGCGCCTGCGCATCTGCGCTCCATATTCCGCTTCAGCGGACTCAACCTTCCCAGCCACACACCACATCTGCGACCAACTAGCGTTTCTACCGACTCGCATCTGCAGCCCATCCATCGCACGTGCGAAAGCACTAGAACTCACAAATTCTTCAGCAATGCCAGCATAGTTAAAAATGATCTAAAATCAATCTGAAATACACCCGAGGCCCCGGGGACCCCGTCCAATCACACAAACTGTCACGCCCCCAATTTCTCATCTTAGGATGTCGTGATGGCACCTAGTCTCTAAGGCTAACACATGCTGATTTAATAATAGAATTGAACTATTTAATCATTTATCATAAACCATTAAATGATATACATAGACGCAAGCGGCCAATAGTTATACATTTCTCAAAACCGGTAGTACGGAGTCATAAGCACTACTAAAACACACTACAATTTCTAAACACAATACTGCTTTGAATACAATTTAACAGTAGCATAATAAAGTAAGATGGTGACTCCGAGGCCTACGAACGTTAAGAAGATATACCTTAAAGTCTGCGACCGTGCAGACGCAACTCTCAACAATATAATCAGAATACCTGGATCTGCACAAAAATGTGCAGAAGCATAGCATGAGTACACCACAACAGTACCCAGTAAGTATCAAGCCTATCCTCGGTAGAGTAGTTACGAGGCCAGGTCAAGACACCTACTAGACATAGAAACCTGTTCAAGATATACATAAGCTAATAATGGAAAGAACATCAATGTAAGACCAACGACAGAAAAATTATTGATTTACAACCAACAGTGAAGTAATAGAAACATAAATGGCAGCAAGTAGTGAACGAGTAATAAAGAAATAACATAATCATAACACCGATGAGATGTAAATGAACTCAATTAAGGAAAAACGGATGACAACTCAAATAATCAAATCTCTCCCAAGATATACACTTACTACATAAGGCCAGGTCAAGACACCTACTAGACATAGAAACCTGTTCAATATATACATAATCAAATCTCTCCCAAGAGATACATCTACTACATAAGGCCAGGTCAAGACACCTACTAGACATAGAAACCTGTTCAAGATATACATAAGCTAATGAGATGTAAATGAACTCAATTAAGGAAAAACGGATGACAACTAAAATAATCAAATATCTCCTAAGATATACACCTACTATATAAGGCCAGGTCAAGACACCTACTAGACATAGAAACCTGTTCAAATAATTAAATCTCTCCCAAGATATACACCTACTACATAAGGCCAGGTCATGACACCTACTAGACGCAGAAACTTGTCCAAGATATACATAAGCTAATAATGGAAAGAACATCAATTTAAGACCAACGGCAGAAAAATTATTGATTTACAACCAACAGTGAAGTAATAGAAACATAAATGGCAGCAAGTAGTGAACGAGTAATAAAGAAATAACATAATCATAACACCGATGAGATATAAATGAACTCAATTAAGGAAAAACGGATGACAACTCAAATAATCAAATTTCTCCCAACGCATGGACTTACAACAAGTATTACCCCGCGGCACTACACCTCATGAAGTCATGAACCATAATTTCGAAATCTTACACATATGGCACCTCGTGCCCACAATAACAATCACCTTCACACGGCAAAGCTCATGTGCTACCATATACTTTGCAACCGTGATAAATATTAATTTAGATGAACGAAAGATATATTTAGATACCATAAAACATAATAACAATCTTGAATAAGGTAAGGTGTCAAATGAAATAATGAGTTTATTTTAGAAATCAAGTAAAGTAAAATAATATACAATTTGTACAAAATAGAGTATAAAATGGGTTTAGTTTAGAAACCAATTAAATTGAGTAAAAGTATCATTTTTAAACAAAGCAAAACATAAGTTAAGTTAATGAATTAAATATAGAACTTGTTAAAGAAAAATATGATAATAATTTTAAGTAAGGTAAACATCTAACAGGGTAATGCGTATAATTTAAGAACCCAATTATAGTGAAAATGCGATAACCATTTAGAATAATAAGGTACCGAGTGAGATAACGAGTTCAAACTTAAGAGGAATATAGACTAAAGCATGTTAATAATTCTTTTATTTAAACTATTATGTTACCAATAACTCAACAGAATATGATATAGTGACTCCATGCAATTAAATTCACATTAACAATCAATTCACCAAGTTATAATGGAGGCACATATTGGCATGTTAAAGCAACACAACAAATCACATAGAATGCATGACTCACACAAGAAACCACAATCGTTCCAACACCAAGATAACAACGAATAACCAAACACAATCAAAATGCGGATGAATGATTGAAGGAAGAACAATGACCGTTCAAATCAATAAGTTGTTCCAACATGGAATGTACAATGAAAATCATAACCGAGGTACCGCCTCGTATTCACATTTCATAATTTCAATCACAATCTTTCCTTATATCACCGCGTGAGCTTTACATTTAGTTTTGAAAATTATTTTTTCCGAAATAGCTTCACGCGTTGTAGCTCACCTTATCTCACCGCGTGGCTTCAAGTAGTTCCCCTACTAGCAACACGTGTATCAAGCCAACCTTATCTCACTGCATGCGTATCAACCCCTAGACTTATACCACCGCATGTATATCAATATCACAACACAATCACAACTCGCACTACAAGTTCCCATATACCACAACTTGCCACAAAGTCAAAAATACCAATATTTCCAATACAAATAGCACATGGCTCAACCACAATGTGTACAAGAATTTCAACAATAACAAAATGAATGAGAATGCTCAACAAGGAAAGATATCTCAACAATTAACAACTTCGCCTCAATGTGATAACGGCTTATTAACAATTTCAACACCAATAACTCAACAAGATGATATTCCACGAAATAACAACTTCAATTAAAAGTGATTCGACAATTAAGAGGTAACAAGACAATAAGGAACGCAATAACTTCAACTAAAGCATATAAGATAAAAATAACAAGTAAGAGGTAGAACAAGTGCTAACAACGTCAAATAGAGCATGTAAGAATAGATTAACAATGAGAGATATAACATGTTATGACAATTCAATTAATGGCATGGAAAGAGTCTAGATAATCTAAACCGGTGAAATACCATATATAGCTCATGTACCCACTCGTCACCTTGCATACACGGCTTTCACGTAACACAAATAGTACAATCAACCCAAATCCTAAGGGATAGTTTCCCCCACACAAAGTTAGGTAAGATACTTACCTCAACTAGGCTAACTCAACCCTTCGAAAAGATAAGTGAGGCTTGCTCAGTTGGTAAAAGCACCTCCAGACTGTTAGGTCCTGGGTTCAAGTCACGCTGGAGGAGAAGTGTGGAAACACTATAGATCCTCCTAATTTAGAGGGATTTTATAAAATTAAAATTAAAAACAACCCATTCAAAATAGCTTTTCCCCTAAAATTTGCCTCCACACGTCTCAAATCTAATCAAAAATGACTTAATAACATCAAACAATGCAAGAGAATCCAATTACAATAAATAAAGTTATGATCTTTACATTTTTCCAAAAAAGTCAACAAAGATCAATGTCGGGCCCGCCTTGGATTCCGAATTTAAACTTACCCGAGCGAAACCCGAACCAATACAAGCTCACACGAATGAAAACCGACTCAATCGGAGTTCGATAGCTCAACCCATTCTCCAAAACATCGCTCTTGGGTGTTCAAAATCCAAGAGTCCAACCCACACTAATTGGGTCTCATATCTCCCAAACTACTCCTCCAAAACTAACCCAATTCAAGTATGTTGTTCTCCTAATATAGGACAACAATATCTGAAAAGGAATCGGGAAATAAATGCCTCTAACGCATTTTCAATTTATAAAATTTAGGATATAATCCTAGGTCTTGATTTAAAGAATTAAATGGGTTTTCAATTAAAATCATCGATTAAAGCTCAAACCAAGGGATTGAATCGAACGAAAATACTTAGGTTATAGTTTAGACCTTACCCCATGGAAGAAACTTGAATAACATCCTTGAATTCTCCCAATCCCAAACTTTCAAGATGAGAAAAACTCCAACAACATTAATAGCCAAAAATGCCCAACTATTCTGCCTCATTTCTTATGCCAAACAATCTTGAAACTCGCTTGTGATGCCTCCAATGGATTCTTCGTAAAATTTCAGTCAAGTTAGGCTTTTGAATCACTCCATCTGACCTTATAATGAAGGAGATATATTGGTTTCGATATTTGGAAATAGTGTCGATTTTTAAATACGAATTTAGTGGCAATTTCATAATTAATCTGAAAACTCTGGCAACCTAATTCTTAGTAAAATGACCATAAATTTCTCATACGATGTCGAAAACTTGATGATTTCAGTTGCTATGGTTCCAAAATTACGATACGGATATAATGACTTAGTCGAAGCACGAATCAAAAGCTATTTGTTCAATATGGTAACCTTTATGCTCAAATCGACGTCGAAACCAAAAACAATCAGCATACAACCCAAACTTATCCAAAACTCATCAGAATTTAACCAAACTTTGTGGACATTTCCAAAATCATCGTAAAAACGTATTGGAATAATTAAACCCCGATTCCGAGTCTGTTTACCATTGGAACACTTAAAGACCATTCTAGGGTCGTTTCCACAAAAGTCAAACCTTGGTAAACTCTCACAACTTAAGCTTCCAAACAAGGAACTAGGTGTTCCAATTCAATCCAAAACCTTCTTGAAACAAAACCAACCATCCCTGCAAGTCAAATAACAATAAATACACATACGGAAGCTTCAAAAAGGAAAACGGGGCTCAAATACACAAAATGACCGGTCGGGTCGTTACACCCGAGCCCCTCGGGCTCTAATCCAAACATTCACACACGTATAATACATCATAGTAACTCGCTCGCAAGCTCAAATCCTCAAAATAACGTCAAAATTCAAGAATCGGTCATTAAAATGCAAGATTTTCAAGTTCAAAACTCAATTTTCCAATTTTTTACATAAAATGCTGAAACGGCCTTGGGTCACTCGGGACCCCAACCATACATGCATACAAGTTTCAAATTATCATACGAACCTATCAAAATCGTTAAAATACTGACTGAGTTCATTTACCAAAAACATTGATCGTGGCTAACTCTAGCCATATTTAAAGTCAAAAATTACATTTTCTTTAAAATTTTACATATAAACTTCCCGAAAATCAACACGGACAACGCACGTAAGTCATAAATAATATAATTGAGCTATGAAAAGTTTCGAAACTTAGAAAAGGGAGCTAGTACTCAAAACAACCTGTCAGGTCATTACATTCTCCACATCTAAAACAATCATTCGTCCTCGAACGGACATAGAAATATACCTGGACTGGAAAGAAGGTGCGTGTATCTACTCCTTATATTGGACTAGGACTCCCAAGTAGCCTCCCCAATCGGCTGATTTCTCCATCACACTTTCACGGAAGAAATATTCTTAGATCTCAACTTCCGAACCTGCTGGTGTAGAATAGCCACCAACTATTCCTCATAGGTCAAATTCTCATCAAGCTGCATCGTGTTAAAGCCTAAAACATGTGACCTATCTTCATGGTACTTCTGACGCATGGAAACGTGGAATATCGGGTGTACCTCATCTAGACTAGGAGGTAATGCAAGCCTATAAGCAACCTCCCCCAACTCTCTCCAAGATCTCAAATGGGCCAATAAACCTCGGGCTCATTTTGTCCTTCTTCCCAAATGGCATAACACCTTTCATAGGCGATACTCGGAGAAGAACCTTCTCACGTTCCATGTAAGCCACATCTCGAACCTTCCGGTCCACCTAACTCTTTTTCTTGAACTGAGCTATGCAAAGCCGCTCCTGAATCACTTTCATCTTCCAAAGCACCATGAACCAAATTTGTGCTCAACAATCTAGCCTTGTCGGGCTCAAACCAACCAGCCGAAGAACGTCATCGCCTCCTATATAAGGTCTCGTACGGAGCCATCTGGATGTTCGACTAATATCTATTGTTGTAGGAGAACTCTGCTAGAGGTAGAAACTGGTCCTACTGACCTCGAAATACATATAGCATGCCCGCTACATATCCTCCAAAATCTGAATGGTCTGTTCGGAATGCATGTCCGTTTGAGGATGAAACACGGTTCTCAACTCAAGCTGCATGCCCAACTCATGCTGCACTGCTCTCCAAAAGTGTAACGTGAACTACAGGCCACGATATGAAATGATAGAAATGGGCACACCGTGTAGGTGGATAATATCCCGGATGTAAATCTGAGCCAATCTCTCTAAAGAATAGGATGTCATCACCAGAATAAAATGCGAGGACTTAGTCAACTGGTCCACAATAACCCAAACAACATCATCCCCAAGGTCCGTGGTAATCTTACAACAAAGTTAATAGTGATGCGCTCCTATTTCCATTGCGGTGTCACTAACTTCCGAGTCAACCCACCCGGTTTATGATCTTCATATTTCACATGTTGACAATTCAAACACTTAGAGACATGTCCAACAATGCATTTCTTCATTTTTGCAGTGATGCTTCAAGTCACGGTACATCTTCATGACACTTGGGTGAATGACATATCGTGAACTGTGAGCCTCCTTAAGGATCAACTCTCTCAACCCATTAACATTTGGAACAGAAATCTGGCCTTGAAGCAGCATTTAAAGTCGACCATAAAATCCTAATTGAAACCCAAATAAATGAAGGGTACTGCATTTTCTCAAATTAAACAAGTTGATTTCTTAAAGAAAGAGAAAAATCTTATAGCAATTGTCAGTTTGTCACTTATATACAATTGCCAAATAGACCACTTACAATTTTGGATGTAAACCAAAAAAAAAAAAAAAAAAGCACAAGAGAAAGAGGGACATAGAAAAAGAATAAAAACAGCCCCACCTACAACCGTTTGGTCCAGGTTCAAGTCATTTGGGCTAAATAAAGAAATCATTGTTGATTCTTTTGGTAAAAATGTAAAAGAACAAACTTTAAAAAGTCCCCCGTTTCTTTAACTCTCAGTAATTATTAAAAATATAAGCATAAAGAAGCTCATTCCAAACATCAGGAACTCCAGGAAGACACCAATGTATACAATCTGCATAACTATTTGGATTTGCAATCTGTTCTTCAGTTAGAGAGTCCCATTGTTTCCTATAGATAGAAGGGTGACCTTCTTTTCTATACTCTGATAACTGTGTTATGTTGAGTAAGTGAACATTTAATCCTCTATGTTTAAGTTCATGCATAGTTGATTCCACTTTTTTCATCATCTTTGGATCTGATCCATTTCCTTGGTATCCTTCTTCTTGTATTTGCTCTGTTTCACTGTAACAATTTTCACCTTTTGCTTTGCCCCATTCTTCAGCCCTGTAATCAGTGGCGGAGCGACATACAATAAAATGCTGGTTAATTTAATATTCTTTGTAAAAATACATATATAATGTGTATATAGATTAAAAATTATATTTTTATATATATATTAAATTTTGAACGCCTCTAATGAATTTTCTCATTTGNAAAAAAAAAAAAAAAAAAAAAGAGCACAAGAGAAAGAGGGACACAGAAAAAGAATAAAAACAGCCCCACCTACAACCGTTTGGTTCAGGTTCAAGTCATTTGGGCTAAATAAAGAAATCATTGTTGATTCTTTTGGTAAAAATGTAAAAGAACAAACTTTAAAAAGTCCCCCCGTTTCTTTAACTCTCAGTAATTATTAAAAATATAAGCATAAAAAAGCTCATTCCAAACATCAGGAACTCCAGGAAGACACCAATGTATACAATCTGCATAACTATTTGGATTTGCAATCTGTTCTTCAGTTAGAGAGTCCCATTGTTTCCTATAGATAGAAGGGTGACCTTCTTTTCTGTATTCTGATAACTGTGTTATGTTGAGTAAGTGAACATTCAATCCTCTATGTTTAAGTTCATGCATAGTTGATTCCACTTTTTTCATCATCTTTGGATCTGATCCATTTCCTTGGTATCCTTCTTCTTGTATTTGCTCTGTTTCACTGTAACAATTTTCACCTTTTGCTTTGCCCCATTCTTCAGCCCTGTAATCAGTGGCGGAGCGACATACAGTAAAATGCTGGTTAATTTAATACTCTTTGTAAAAATACATATATAATGTGTATATAGATTAAAAATTATATTTTTATATATATATATATTAAATTTTGAACGCCTCTAATGAATTTTCTCATTTCGCTACTAAAATGCAAGCAAACACCTAAAAATCACCTTATGCTGATAATTGGGATTTCCAACGTTGGTGGAGCAAATGAACAACCCTTTGGTCTATGAGGATGTTGTAGAAAGTTTATAAGATTGGTAAAATCAGCTTATAAGTAGTTTTTAGCTTATAGTGTTTTAGAGAATAAAAAAAGACGGTTATGTTGAATTAGAGCTGGAACTTTTCATAAAGAATTAGAAAGAGTTAGTAAGAATAGTTTAGATAATACACCAACTTTTATTTAATGAGTACCATGAATCCAAACAGGTCTCACTTAAACATTCTTGAAAGCAACACTATAGACTCTGTGATCTACTTGACTATCATTATATGAGAAAAGGTAAAAGCAAAAAAATAGCAAGCTGACTCAAACACTATCATTATCAAGAACAAAGAAATTGAAGGGTGAGTGTGTCTTTAGATTACCTTTCATGAACTGGTGACATGCTCATGAAGAACAATTGGGTTTTGGAGCGATTGACATGGATTTCCAACCAGTCAGCCCAAGTCTTCAAGGCCATTTCATAGCTTCGTAACATTTTTACTTCCTTGTAAATTCCATCTGACCTCTCAAATGAACCCCACCTGAGATGATGAATAATGATAATTATAAGTACTCCTACTTAGTAGTTATTTTGATCGTTGACTAGTCACTACCATGATTCTTGAATTTGTCTATACACTGACTGTTTAATTTTTTTTAATATATAAAGATCACTTGAAAAGCAATTAACCTTAATAAGGTAGATCATATGCTACAATTAGGTTCAGATACATTGACAATAAAAATTCTTTAGATTGTCAGTTTATCTAAGTTAAATCTTAAATTTACTCACAAGACTTTGATATGGGGGCGTCTCCACCAAAGGTAAGTGTTGAAGACAATAAAATCAGCATTGGTCCAACGGCTACCATGCTTTTCAATGGCATTTGCTCTAACAATTCTCTCAGGGAGACGATGGTGCACTGGGTCATCTGAGTTTGATTCCACCAATAATGGTTCCCAGTAGAATTCTATTGTTGCATTGTAATCCTGCATTTATAATGCGGACAAGTTTTTACTGTTGGATTAGCAAGTATTCGATAGATCACTGTCATATATAAAATTTAAAATATTTAATTTTTTATACATAGATAGTATAATTCTTTTACACGTTTCAGTGAAATACTTTATCTTATTTATCCAACTATTAATCCGATCAATTATATGGATGATCATTTGGTGAAAAATTTTCTTAGGGAGTTAATGCGTTGAAGTTAAACTCAACTTAAATTCATATATCAAGTAGGTGCATATTGGCCCCCTATCTCCACAAGACATTCTTGATTTAGTAAGGCAAAATATTTTTCATAGTAGGTATAAATTAATGAGAGACAACTTATGAGTATACATAGACACTCCTACCTCAAATTAACATGAACTAAGTTGACTGCACAGTCAACTATGAAATCTGATTATCAAACTTAATCATTCGATAGGATTTCTATCTGTTTTTGACAAGTGTGAACTTCTAGAGTTTAAAGAATTAAGGTTAAAGTTTGGTCATAAGAGTTGGTCAGACAATTAAAGTAAGCTTATGACATGTAAAATAGGACAAACAAAGCATTAATCTTAAGCTTTTCTTCTTGGGGTAAACATTAAGGTGCTTTATGTAAACGCTAAAAACTTTCATTATCCTTATAAAATTTTAACTTTCTCCGTTGATATCGACTCTGACCGCTAAAAGAATGCTGTTGATCTATCAAAATACATAAAAGATGAGTTATTAACCGAACAAAACAACATCGAAAGCGCTCCTCCCTTTAAGGAGGCCTTATGCGGCGCAAATTCGTATTAGTCAAGGCCCAATACAGATTACGAATACCGAGTGGAAATCGAATAAAATTGACAAAATAACATGTGAAACTTGCAAATTTTGGCAGTTCATTTATAGTTAAGAATTTGAGAAAAACGGACTTTTTTTCCCACTTACTTTAACTTTGAAAATGATCAAGGAAGCGTTGTATCTGTAGTGCATGGATTTAAGAGAAGATTGAACTGCTGTATCTATCAAGCAAACCATGGAAACCCATTGGCCTCTGTTCAATGAATCTCCCACGAACACAAGCCTTTTATTCCTCAGTTTCTCCAATAATGCTGTGGCATTGAACCTTTTTTAAGACGAAAAACATTCCACCAAAAGCTCAAAAAAGCTAAATCCAAAATACCAAAGAAAAAAGAATGCATATCATGATCACTTGCATATATATTTTTTCAAAAAAGAGACCAAACTAAACAGAAAAAAAAAAAAAAAAAGACATGTCCAGCTCGTTCCATTGAGAAAAGTCTTTAATATGTCATATTTCGTAATGCCACTCCCATGTGTTTTCCCTATTTCACAACGACTTTATATATTAACATTAATAATGTAAAAGAAATTATACTATCAAAGTCACTTAGAAAATAGGGCAGGTTACTTGCTACAACATGCTAAGTATCAATAGTGTAAAAATTCTTTATACTTTTCACTGTATATAAATTAAATCCTTTTGCAGTCGTTATTAAACTCTTTTAATGCATGCGAAAATAAAAACTGCATAATAACATAGTATCTATCAGCTATGCTTCAATCTAAATTAGTAGGGGGTTGATTATATGATTTCCACTTCATAGTTAACTATTTTTACTCGGGCCATCCTCTTATTATATTCTATGGAACTCACATATATAGGCGAAATTATGTAATACTAAAATAAAAGGAGACGTGGACGAAGTTATCATTCTTACGGGTTCAGCAAAATCTAGTAGTTTTGGCTCAAATCCTATTTTTGTATTAAAATATCCACTTAATATATATAGATAATTTATCCAGAACCTAATTTTTTAAAACTCAGAACCCATAAACTCAAAATTCTAGTTTCACCTCTAAGAGGAAAATCTCATTTTCTGTGGATAGGAAAGAAAGAAAATAAAAGAAGAATGTGAAAAAAAAAAAAAAAAAAAAAAACCTTGGGATATCACACTGATGAGGTTGCCACCTCCAATGTTGGTAGTTCAAGTCCTTTCTTCCAAACTTCTGGCAAGCTAACTGATCAGACATAAACTTACAATCCTGTTCCTTGTACAGAGGATATGACTTGTTATCAAAAACCCACTTACCAGAAAACAAATTACACTTATCTGAAGATGACACCAAATCAACATTTTCATGACTTCCCATATCCAAATTATTGTCACTACTGCTATTACTATTACTGTTATTTTCAAACAAGAACCGGCCACTCTCTCCACTCAAATAAACGACTCCGGCCACGAGCGAAACAATTAAAAGAACAATGAGAGAATGGAAACTGCATTTGATATCCCAAATGGCCGTACCATTATTTCCTGGAACTGAAACTAGTAACTGGTGAGTTTTAGCCATGAAAAAGTTAATAATTTTGTTCTTCAATGTGGTGAATTGGAGTAGGAAAAATTTTGTTCTTCCATTGTGGTTTTTATTATGCACTAAAATTATTTTGAAAGTATTTTTTTGAGGGATTAGCAGAAGTGCGTTTGGTGAGAATGAACTTTCAAGGTTTGTTAAATGATGAACAATTGGGATATTTGGAGTAAGTGGAACTGCATTCTTGGTAGTTCAGCTAAAGCAAGCTGGTCAAGTTACTTCAAAGTCATGTATTTCCAAATTTACAAAATTGCCCATGAAACTATAAATGAAGAGAAGAAATTTATAGGGGGATGGGAATATTGTTCTAGGGTGGACAAATACACTACCGCACCTCTAGTTGTTACCTTTTTTGTGAATAATTGTGATTATTAATTTATGTTTATGAGTGAAGTCTACTTTTTTGTTCAAAGTGGTGGTGTTCGAGTGAATTTGTGCGTATTTCAACTATTCTATCTCATATTTGCTATCTTTACCAATAAAAATATCGGATAATTCTAGCTAACAATCAAGGTTTAGACAAATTAAAAAAAATCACTTTTTTCCGCTCTTAAAGAATTGAGGTTTGTCTAAGCTGTGAAATTTATACAAAGAGTATAAAAACTAAGACGGCTGATCAAAATTGTGTCCTTCCAAATAACAACTCCATATTTTAGGGTAACATTCCTTTTTTTTTTTTTTTTGAAACCCGAATATCTCAGAATATGTCAACATAAACGATAGCTGATACTATAGAGTTAAAAGAATATCAAGTGAGAAAACTTCGTCCGTGGATTACCGATACTAAAGTTCAAACTAGTAACTTTTTTCTATTTTTAAGATTACTCGAACAATGTTCACATTCCAAATATAGAATTTCGTTTGTTATTTGGTCTCTTCTTTAGGAAGTTTCATCATAACAACGAAAAGCTAATCATAAAAATTGAAAAGTAGCACCAGAATAAGAAAAGGAAGTTTTTAGTAGCGAACTACAGCAGTGTTGCTTCAATGTCAAGATGATTAATCATTTCTTTATTTGTTTTAGGGATTTACTTATATGCATAAAAAGTGTAAAACAAATTGATACATCAAGGTATTTTAAACTATTGTAATTAATAATCTGCTTTATTTATGTATTACAAATTGATAAACAATATAATTATCTTTTAGGTAATCTGATAGTGTAAAAATATTTACATACAAAGAAAATATATTCTTGTTTTATTTATTGGGAATGTTTGAGGCCAAGTTGGGGCAACGCACTAACCTTTGGGATTAAGATGACCAAAATATCGAGCTCATAGGATTTAAACATTCTGGTTAAGCTATTTTTTGGAATGTGAGAGGATAATAATTAGGCAATTTAACTTAGTTTAGTGCCAAAATTAGAGGGCTGTTTTAGGCACAGAAAACCAAATTGCTTAGTCACCAATGATTCTATAATTGATTTAACGAATGAACTATTTGGATCGCACATGCATTAGGTGAGGAGTGGTTAATATCTCTAAATCCAGATTAGTGCTGACGTGAAGGCTCCTTTGGACCATAATTAAATTATCTATTACTAACATTCGTTCACTTTTACTTGTCAAGTATTATAAAATAGATTTTTACTTTTACTTGTCACTTTTAGCATATCAAGAGAAGACAAATTCTTTTTTCCTATTATACTCACAATATCAATTACTCATTTCAAATTACTTTCTCAAATCCATTAAAAATATGCATCAATTAATATGAGTATCATGATCATTTATGCACTTAATTTATTATTTCTTAAAGGGTGTGCAAAATCCATAGTGGACAAGTAAAAGTAAATGGAGGGAGTAGTACCTTACCCCCAATCCACCAGCCAGAGTCGGATCTAGAATTTCAAGTTTATGTCTTCATATAACGACTCCGAGTTAATATATACAATAATAACAGGGTTTATAGTCAAATACTTATAAATATTTAGTGAACCTTTTAACACACACACACACACACACACACACACACACACATATATATATATATATATATATATGATTTTGGGCAAAAATTACTGTATTCACGTGAGTAGGGGTGGACATTGTCTGGGCAAACCCGAAATACAAATCGAAATCCACATTTTTTGAATTTTTGGTTTGGATTTTCGGATTGCGAATTGAGTTTCAATTTTGATTTTTAAATTTTTTGGATTTGGTACTTCAGATTTTTGGATATTCGAAAATCTAAAAAATTTATACCTTATATTTCATTAGACATTAGTTCATTTTCCATATGCCAGTACTAATAAGTCCAACACCGTACCGATTATACATTAGCTCATATATACAATACTAATACTAAGTAATTGTGAGAATACTTTCTATTTGGACATGATTTTACTATTGTTAATTCTTATCGGTCTTATTAATATTTTTGTTGTATAACCCTGATAATGGTTTCAGTACTTACACGAATACTTTATTTGAATGAGTGCGGTGAGAATGAGGAACTATTAAGGTAATTTAACATGAATATTTCATTTGGATGTTAATTTTTTTAAGAAGAAGAAGAAGCAACTTAACTTATAGGCTTAAAATTGAAGATTCAAAATATCCAAACTGATTAATCCGAAACCGAATTTAAAAAATTCGATCCAATTCAAGATTATTTGGATTGAAAATCCAAAATTCAAACTAAAATTTGCATATTCAATCCAAATTACCCGAATTTTCATCCCACGCGTGAGCCACTAACATTGTGAATACGACCTTGTCACCACCAACCCCTCCCCACAAAAGGAAGAAATATAAATAAAACTGTCTACCGTACTTGGGAAGTACCTCTATATAAAGATAATGAAGCTCATGAATCATGTGTAGGGATCAGTTAACAAACTACATCTGCTGTTTTCTTAATTCTCCTAAAAAATACTACGTTTTGTGTCAATTCAGTAAAATATGTTGTTAAATTATAGTCAACATTTTAACAAAAAAAATTAGGCACGGACTCCGTGTGATATATATATATATCCTTTTATTTATTGACGCATCTCAGCGGGTGGTGTTCCGCAGGAATATTTCCCACGGATTCTCCATCTTTAATGCTATAAAAAGTGAAATTTTACTTAAGCTACTAGAAGTAAATCGTAGTACGTATCTAGCTAGTACCGATCGTAGTACGTATCTAGCTAGTACCGCCAATGTTTTAAAAGGCAAGGGAATGAGGCGAGACGTTTTATCCTGT
>AWOL01S0015240.1:155793-170507 GCA_000715115.1 Nicotiana otophora | reverse complement strand
GTGTCAGGGATTGATTTGTTATGATTTGTGGTAGGCGGCATTCTTGTTGTTGATATTGGTGTAGTGGTATACATACCTGTGTGAGCTTTAGCTTGTGAAAGCTATGAGAAAATATTCTACGTGATGTCTGTTCTTTTTCCTTATGCTTATTTGCTGATATGGACTATGGTAGGACACTTGCACAAGCGTAAACGTAGTTAAGCACTCTTATCGGATAAGCGGTGTTCTTGATATTGTTGAGCATAGATGCTCACCCTAGTTTACTTGCCTTGTATGTGAAAATGGTTCTATTGGCACTTGAGTCGTCAGTGCGGTTATGAGGTGTTATGAGGGCACATGATGTCAAGAGTTAGGGTTCAGTTATTGAGACCCGTGAGTTGTGATTTGTCCGAGGTTCGGTACCTCGTGGAGTTGTTGACTAAAACCTGATGTAAAAGCGGTTGTAGTTGCTGAGTTATTACTTGTCCTTGTAGTATTTGTGAATCCGGATTTAGATTGTGTTCCATTCACTTTGTTTGTGTCATATTCATGATATTCCGCTGATACTTGTTGTTTCCTTCCTTATTGCCATTACTGTTTTGTGAGCCATATTGCATAGTCTTTATGTAGACATCATACTTCTGTTGTTCATATACTTATACTTGTTCAGTTTATTAGACCAGTGGGTGTCTTGACTGTTCCTCGTCACTACTCCACCGAGGTTAGTCTTGATACTTACTACACATTTTTGTGCAGATCCAGGTACTTGTTCGTTAGCTACCTGTGTGGACTTTGTTGTGGAGACTGAAGGTAAACCTGGTGCTACATTCGCAGGCTTCGGAGTCACCTTCAAGTTTTCATTTTGCATTATTTATTCCTATTTATGGATAGTTGTATTTAAAGGTTCTCTTGCAAACACTCTGTAGAGCTTATGACTTGTACTACCAGTTTTGGGAATTGTAAGAGATTCTATTTAAATAATATTGTTGTTTCAATTAATGTTAGGCTTGTCTAGTCCCTAATATTAGGTGCCATCACGATACCCAAACAGAGGGGAAATTGGGGCGTGACAAGTTCGTATCAGAGCTCTAGGCTCATAGGTGCTACGAGTCATAAGCGAGTTTAGTAGAGTCTCGCGGATCGGTACGGAGACATTTGCACTTATATTCGAGAGGCTACAAAACTATTAGAACAATCTCACTTCTTTCATTCCTATTGTACGAGCTTATTGATCTCAGAGTTTGAACTTTTATCATTCCATTCTCTCACAGATGGTGAGGACACGAGCTGCAGTTATCGACGACGCTGCTCCCGGAGTAGGTATCGATAGAGGCAGAGGTAGAGGCCGACGAGGAGTAAGAGTCACAGCCAGAGCACCTACCAGAGAAGCAGTTGAGGAGCCGCCAGTAGTTCCAGTTGGGGAGCATGTACCAGAGGCACCTGTTGTTACCCCCGGACTTCAGGAGACCTTAGAACATTTCTTGAGCATGTTTGGTACATTGGCTCAGGCAGGATTGAATCCGGTTGCCCCAGCTACTTCACAAATTGGTAGAGGAACCCATACTCCCACCGCCCACACCCCAGAGCAACGAGTTCATATTGGTCAGGTTCCAGGTGTCATGGTGACATAACCTGTGGTTCAAGTTCAGCCCGTGGTCAGGGCAACAACATCTGAGTAAGAGCAGGTTAGACTTGCAAGGTTCAAGAAATATGACCCTCTAACATTTAATAGTTTGGCTTCAGAGAGTGCACATGGTTTTATGGAGGAGTGTCACCGCATTCTCCATACTAAGGGTATTATGGAGACAAGTGGGGTTGATTTTACGATGTTCCAACTCAGGGGAGCAGCTTATTAGTGGTGGCAGGCATATGAGTTGGGTAGCCCAACCGAGTTAGCTTCACTTACATGAGTTCAGTTTTCAAAGATGTTCCTGAGAGAGTTTGTACCTCAGTCCCTTCTAAATGCATGGCGCGCGGAGTTTGAGCAACTGTGCCAGGGCACTATGTTAGTGTCAGAGTATGCTGTGTGATTCAGTGATTTGGCTAGGCATGAACCTGCTTTGGTCGCCACAGTTAGAGAGCGTGTCCGTAGATTTATTGAGGGACTCAAGCATGATATTCGGTTCAGCATGGCTCAGGAGTTAGAGTCAGATGTTTCGTTTCAGCAGGTGGTAGGGATCACTCGTTGAGTAGAGGGCATGTGGGATCAGGAGAGAGAAGATAGGCGAGGCCATGAGAGAGAGTACAGGCAAGATGATGAGAGAGAGGACGGGGAGGTGAGGATGCCTCGTAGACCGGAGATATCTACTGGTTCTTATTTTGGAGGCAAGGTACGACATGGTAGAGGTTTTATGGGTCAGCCAGTTCAGTTTGCACTTCAGACTTCGCATAGTATTTCAGGTGCTCATGGGTCTCAGAGTACCTATACCGCACAGTTCCCATAGCCACATCGGTAGAAAGGTTGCTTCGAGTGTGGACATACCATCCATAGGGTGATAGATTGTCCTAGACTTTGGATAAATATGTCATAACGGGGTATTCAAGCGAGTAGAGGGCGGCCAAGAGGGGAAGGCCCATCCCGTTGATGTGTCTCATATAGTAGGTTGGAGGTCGCTGCGCCAGATGATGTCATACATGTATGCTTGTGATTTGTTATAGAGGGACACCATTCGTATTTTGATTTGGTTCTACTTATCGGGGCGAGTTCCCCTATTTGTTATCCCACCTATAGGTGAGTTCATGACTTAGTATTATGTTTAGGTGTTTACCCCTGTTGGGAGACTCTATGAGTGGTATCCCATGTCTATCATTTGTTTCTATTCATTATTGAGAGTTTCGAGGCTAGAAGTGAATTCATGTTGTCTATATTATGGCAAGTTTAATGTGATTCCTGAGTAATTTGGTTACGATTTGTGATTTGATATTCTACCGAGGTGAGAGTTTAGTAAGTGTTGTGATTTTATTGGTAGAATTGAGTTAGTGGGAGATTTCAATTGGTATGATGTGTATTCGGCATGTGATTCAGAGTTGAGGGTGAGACCCTCGCGATTCCATGTGATTTGATATGTTTGAACCGGGCTGTGTGCCGCGGTGGAAGGTTATACTAGGATGAGATCCTTATGATTTGTTCATGTACTTTGATTTTTCCTTTTGAATTGATTCGTAGTATGGTACTGTTAGAGAGTTGTGCATGTCGGACTTGTTTGATATTTCCCTTATGTGTTTCTCTTTACATATTCAGTCATTTGCATTATGTGCTTCTTGAGTTTTAGCTTGCGGGGTGTGTGCCGGTGGTGTTAGTTGTGACTTGTTGATTCGGGTGTATAGTTAAGAGGTCTTCATGTTTCTTGCATTGTTGTCAGTGTTGTGGAGGTTTGAACAGGGTTCTGACGGATATGAGGCTAATTGCCGGTGCTGGTTTTGATTATGAGCAGCTATTGTGATTAGAAATATTATTATGGGCCTATGTGTAGTGTGTCTTGTTGTGTGGTCGTTCCTTGTGGGTATAGGCATGAGTTGTTACAGCTGGTTGAGACTGATACCGGTTAAGGATTTAGAATCGGGTCTTTTGAAGATAAATGGAAGGTGAGAATTTTGACTCTAAGGCTTATCGGTGTTGATAGAAAGGATAAATTACAGTTTTGATGGTGTCGTGAGGCTTATGTGGATTGGGGTGACATGGCATCCCCCGCGAGTGTATGTTGGATATGTACTTTCAGTGATTTAAAGACTTCGAGGCGATTCTTAACACGCTCGAGGACAAACGTTTGTTTAAGAGGGGAAGGATGTAATAACCCAGCCAGTCATCTTTAGAATGTAAGTCTCGTCCGACAGCATAAAGCTCTGAGGAGATTTGTATTATGTGTATTGACTTGTGTGCATGATTGGTTTCAATTACCGGATGATTCAGAATGATTTGGGACACTTAGTCCCTAAAACGGAAGCTTAAGTCTTAGGATTTTGACCGTAGTTGGAACTATATGAAGACGACTCCGGAATGGAGTTCTGTCGGTTCCGTTAGCTCCGTTGGGTGATTTTGGACTTTGGAACTTACCCGAACTGTAAATCTGAGGTCTATAGCTGATTTAGGCTTGAAATGGCGAAAGTCAAATTTTTGGAGAATTGGACCGGAAGTGGACCTTTTGATATCGGGGTCAGAATGCGATTCTGAGAGTTGGAACAACTCCGTTATGTTATTTGGGACTTGCCTGCAAAATTTGACGTTGTTTGATGTGATTTGAGACCTTGAGCGAGTCCGTGTTAGGTTATGAAACTTATTTGTGTGTTTAGACGGGGTCTCGGGGGCCTCGGGTGTGTTTCGGATGGGCCACGGGTTATTTCCTCCTATTTTGAACTGCTATTTTATGTCATCTGATGTTCTTCTTCGCGATCGCGAAGTGCCTTTCGCGTTCGCGTAGTGTTCGGCTATCCCGCCAAATATTTCCTCTTCGCGTTCGCGTCACGTTCATGAAGGTCTGCCTTTTTCCTTCTTCACATTCGCATACTTCTTTTCGCGTTCGCGTAGTAGGAACCAGATCCTGAGCGCTGGTATCATTTACTCTTCGTATTGGTGTGTCCTCTTCGCGTTCGCGTAGGTTCATGTCCTTTGTGCTTCGCGTTTGCTTCCCTTCGCTCGCGTTCGCAAAGGGTCTTCTGGCAGCCTTCATTTTTCTTCTTCATGAACGCAAGCCTTTCTCCGCATTCGCGATGCTTAAAGACCTGGGCAGACTTATATCGTTTCCAAAACGGGGGTGTTACCATTTAAAAATAAACGTGAGTTGGGAGCTCGGATTTGGACGAGATTTTGAGGGAGTTTCAGAGATATCGATTGGGTATTGAATCTACACTCCATTAATCTATCATTAATTTCTTCTTTAATTTTGGATTTTGGGGTTGAAATTGGGAAAAATTGGAAGAACTTCTTCAATAAAGATTTCGAGTTTTGAAAGGGGATTTGTGGTCGGATTTGAGTAATTCTTATATGGTTGGACTCGTGAGTGAATGGGTGTTCGTATTTTGAGATTTGTACCTGATTCTGAGATGTGGGCTCGGGTCAACTTGTTAGGACGAATTTCGAAATTTTTGTTAAAATATTGATTTCATTAATTAGATGAGTCTATTATGGTTGTATTCATGATATGAAATTGTGTTTGGCTAGATTTGGACCATTCAGAGTCGGATAATTGAGAAAAAAGCATTCGTACGGACTGATAGAGCTTGGTTCGAGGTAAGTATCTTGCCTAACCTTGTGTGGGGGATTTTTCCGTTAGGATTTGAGTCTTCTATGTTGATGTAGTCCATGTACGCGAGGTGACGAGTGCGTACTCAGACTTGCCGCCCACAATCAACCACGAGAGTGCCGCAATACCAGGGAAGTATCCATAAATCAAAACACATTGCCCCTTCTGAAATGTATACTCTCATCAAGGCATACCAAATAGTAATATCATTTACCTAGTCATCTGAAACAGTCCATCCTGCTTAAGAATTTTACGATCTTCCCTTCAAAACTGAACTGTGACCTCACTCAGGCAAATCTCAATTCCACACAACAAATCGCATATACCATGCCATCATATGAAAATAAAAACGAGAACTTTATAGTCCACTCCGAGTCACAAGCAACTACATGCTCAATTAACTAAGGACCTTCCATTTGATTTCATCTAGGAGAAATTTACTATACACCACATGCTCCTCACGCCAGCAGGAAATATACCCCTCGAACATTGGTAAAGGCCATTGAGAACTCTTCGAAACCCATTTGCACATAACCAAGCTATGTGAACCGAATCTTTCTAACTCAACCCAGCCACGTAGGTTGCTAAAACCCAATAGCATTGACACGAAACACCTGTAGAGACTAGCCACGTCATAAGTACCCAAAGAACTGATCATACCCATTACTGTGCTAACCCAACCTACTACCACTTGTCCTACTTCTCCAAGTCCCTTCCAAATTGCCTTCAAGTTAATACTTCTCCTTGCTGGAGCACCACGATCCTTAACCAAAATTCACCACACAAGAGGCCCTAGTATAAAACCACCATGCCCTAAGGCCCATAAGCCGCTGACTTCCCTCTTAAGCACCCCAAAGCACCACAACCAAGGCACCCACTATAAAGAGACCTCATGTGAACCTAAAATTGTTTCCTTCACCTTCTTGTTACTGAAATGCATAATCCACAATGATATAAAAATGCCACCAGTCTCGACACCGTCCAATGTAACTCTCCGTTTCTAGCCATATACCAATCTTGAAAATTCCAAATCGCTACATATAATGCTTGAATCCATTAGAACCATTGTCGAGAGTCATCCACTCTTCTCAAATCACAATTGCACCGCCCCAAATAGGCCAAACGACTAGTGCCCTATTGGCACGATGACACCCAAAATAGTAACCCCACCATGCACACTACATCTTCCATGACTAACCGCTCAATCATTCCATAATACCTATATACCCATAGAGTGTAATACAACTCGTATCTAAAAATTCCCTTACTCGAGTCATCCTCAATCTCAACCCCTGCAATCATAGCTGATTTACCAGTATACCCCAAATCAAAACCAATACAGCACATAATCGTGCAATCATCTTGTCGACAGAAGACTCCCCCACTTAGCTCACAGCCATAGATCAAAACACACAACTCACAATGCCCATACTCTATTACTGCCATAATACCGCAGTGAGATCCAACCAAATCCTTCCTGAGCTCTTGTAACGCAAACTATCTAATACTTCACATTATCAGCAAATCTCGCATTCACCCTTGTAATAGTCAAGCCAACTTCCACAAGCAATCCAAACTCAAATTGTAACATATATAATTTACCGGTAAAAGAGAACTCTCTACAAAACATCATAAGGACCACACAACCTCAGAACACCTTGCAGGAGATATTCCACCTGCTCTGCCTCAAACTGACATCTCTCTATACCCTTCCACAGTCACGACTACTACGCAATCACTTAATCTTCTTGATTCTGAACTCATCAACAAGACATGAAAACCTACTTCACTCTACAACTAAACAACTTGAGAGATCCCTCAACACACCCATAACTCGAGACCATACGACATATCAAGACAGAAATCAAAATAGTCCTTGCTACCTCTCAAGTAAACTCTTCTCGTCACATTCAACAATCCGAACACATCTCGCAGTCACATCATACTAACCACATAGTCATTTCAATGCTCATCGAGCCACAAATTCCACTCGTAGGGACATTGCCGGACATATGAGTCCAAATGTACAAGTTACCACTGAAGCTACCGAGCTCAAGCTGCGGCCTAACCATGACCTCAAGTCCTCCAGACCGGCCCATCACCAAAACACCGAATACACATTTCAAACCTCGTTCATAGAATCACAAGCCGCCGGTGCACAAATAATACCGAGCGCTCACGTGTGCATATGAATGCGTGGAAGGAATTCAAAGAGTACGCTTCAAGTTGAATCAATGCCGCACGATAAGAAATAAAAGATGGAAAGTATATCATAAATGTCTTGTAGCCTCTCGAAGATAGGTATGGACGTCATCATACCGATCAGTGCGACTCTACTAGATACTTGCTCATGACTCGAAGAACCTATAAACCTAGAGCTCTGATACCACCTTGTCACAACCCAAATTCTGACTAGTCGTGATGGTACCTAACCCAACCCGCTAGGTAATCCAATTAACCACTAATCAATTCTAATAACAATTAATAAAACAATTAAGTAAAGAAATATTTGAATCTAATACATTCTCCAAGAACTGGTAGTACAAGTCATGAGCTTCTAAGAATGGAGTTTACAGAGAGGAAATAAAATAAATAAATAGTTTATTTGAATAGTACATAAACAGAGTTTTTTACAGAGCTAAAGCTACCACGAACAAGAGGCAGCTACAGCATGACGCAGGTACATCTTCAATCCAGCTCCCATTGAACATAACAACATTAGCAGCCAGTATCTGCACGCAATGTGCAGAAGTGTAGTATGAGTACAACTGACCCCATGTACTCAATAAGTAACAAACCTAACCTTAGGTTGAAAGTAGTGACAAGCTAACATGAAGGTCGGGTCCAACACGAATATTCCACAACTCAACATAACAGCATAGTGCAAGTAATAAAAGAGTATCTCAAAAATAAAAGGCTCAGTTTATTCACATTTCCAGAAAAGTAGGCATTTCTTTTCAAGTATCTCACTGAAAACCCAAATCTTTTACCGTAAAAGCCAAAATACGAGTAAGTTTGAAAACTGTGATTTTTCCCAAAACGTCTTTCAATAATAAGTAAGATGTCTCATTTTCAAATAGCATGATGAAAGTACTTCTCTATGCCTACATGACAAGATACAGGTAAAATCATAAATGTCCCCACAACTGGGTAGCAGAAGGAAATGCACCTCTATGCATGTATCACAAGTTCGCATGTCAAATGCAATGAATCTCGATGCTGATCTCATGTACTCATACTCTCAGAGTATTCAACCTCACTATCTCGCATTCTCTCTCACTATGCTCAATGCTCAACACACTCAATCACTCAGTATTGTACAATACTTGCTGCGACATGCAGTCCGATCCATATATGACCATAAGGCCCGTTGCGGCGTGCAACCCGATCCACATATATATAGTCGGCTGCTCTCACTGGGGGTGTGCAGACTCCGGAGGGGCTCCTTCAACCCAAGCGCTATATTGCTGAGGCGTACAACTAGATCCAATATTGTTGCAGTGTGCAACCCGATCTAATATTGTTGCGGCGTGCAACCCGATCTAATAATATATATATATATCCTGATAGCTCGTTGCAACGTGCAACCCGATATATATAAAATATAATAAATATAATATATTGCGGCGTGCATCCCGATCCCAAAATATCACTCTCACTCAGGCCCTCGGCCTCACTCAGTCATCAATCTCTCCAGTCTCACTCACGGGCTCACAATGTCATGAAACTAGCCCGACAACAATGATATGATGTATCGATAAATAATATATGAGACTGGGATATGGTATGAATGCATGGATATGACTAAGTATGAAATATCAATAAAATCAGTAAGATGACAATAAGAGACACCACTATGGGTCCAAATAGTATCGGCATAATGCCTAAACATGATATCTAGCATGATTGACAACTTAACTACTTTATCTCAAGGTGAAAACACAAATATCAACAAAGTAGGACCACTATATAGTGCCATGGGAACAACAGAGTGTCAATTCACATGGTGCACGCCCATACGCCCTTCATCTAGCATGTGCGTCACCTCAATACCAATCGCCTAACACGTATTTCGGGGTTTCTTACCCTTAGCACTAAGATTAGAAGAGTTACTTACCTCGAACAAGTCAATTCCAACACCGAGCAAGCCAAGCGATGCTACAAAATTCCATCTCGTGCGTTCTGACCTCTGAATGGCTCGAAACAAACCAAAAATAACTCAAATACATCAAACAATGCTAAAGGAACCAAGCCCGATAGAAAAAGATCAAATCTTGAATCAAAAGCCCAAAATCGGCCAAAAGTCCAACCCAGGCCCGCACCTTGGAACCCGAAAAATTTACAAAATCTAACAACCCATTCAATTACGAGTCCAACCATACTAGTTTCACTCAAATCCGACTCCAATTCAATGTTCAAAACTCAAAAATTCATATTATGAAACTTTAGGCCAAAACCCCCAATTACCTCTTTAAAATTCACAATCCAATTACCCAAAACGAAGGTAGATTCATGAAATATAACCAAAACCGAGTAGAGAACACTTACTCTAATTCATATGGTGAAAATTGCTTCAAGAATCGTTTCAATCCGAGCTCCATAGCTATCAAAATGCAAAAATGGCCGAAACCCTCGAAATAGAGTACTTTATAATCTGCCCAGACATTTCTCTTATGCGAACGCGGGAAAACCATCGCGTTCGCGATGAATAAAATAATCTTCCACCATAATACACTTCGCGTTCACGGTAAACACCTCGCGAATGCGACTCACATTTGGCTCAGACCTTCACGAATGAATCTCCAACTACGCGAACGCGATGAAGAAGGCCTCCAGCTCCAGCTGCCAAACCTCAACACTTCGCGACCGCAATTCCTCATATGCGAACGCGGACAGTCTTCAACACAAAGCTACGCGATCTCTTCTGGCCAATCGTGACCGTGAACAAGAAATAGCCCAGCTCCATTTTTCCTTTACACGATCGCATCTATTGATCCGTGAACGCGAAGAACAATCCACACACCAAAATACCAGAACACACTGGCAAGGCCAAAATGGAGGACAATAGTCTGAAAATAATCCGAAACACGCCCAAGCCACTCGAGACCCCGACAGAATATACCAACAAGTCCAACAACATAAAAGAGACCTACTCGAGGCCTCAAAACACACAAAACAACATCGGAACGATGAATCACACCTCAATTCGGATTCAATGAACTTTGAAACTTCAACTTCACCAACTGATGCCCAAACCTATCAGATCATATCCGATTGATCTCAAATTGTGCACACAAGTCATATTCACCATTACGAACCTGCTTCAATTTCCAAAATCGAAATCCGACCCCGATATCAAAAGTCTACTCTCGATCAAACTTTCCAAAATTTCAACTTTCGCCATTTCGAGCCAAATTCAACCACGGACCTCCAAATCACAATCCGGACGCGCTCCTAAGTTCAAAATCACCCAACTGAGCTAACAGAACCATCAAAATTCCAATTCGAGTTCAAATGCTAAAAAGTCAAACTTGGTCAACTCTCCCATTTTAAAGCTTTAACAATGAAATTCATTCTTCCAATTCGATTCCGAAATACCTGAAAACCAAAACCGACGATTCTCACAAGTCAAAATACATCATACGAAGCAACTCACACCCGTAAACTACCGAGCGAAGTGCAAATGCTCAAAATGACTGGTTGGGTCGTTACATACGCCCCAGTCCAAAATCATCATGCGAACCTGTTGGAACCTTCCAATCCCAATTCCGAGGTCGTTTTCTCAAAAATCAAACCTTACTCAATTCTTCCAACTTAAAGCTTCCGAAATTAGAATTTTCTTTTGAAATCAACTCCGAACTTCCCGAAATTCAATTCCGACCATGCGCACAAGTCATAATACCTGAAATGAAACTACTCAAGGCCCCAAATGGCCTAACGACACGCTGGAGCTCAAAACGACTGGTCGGGTCGTTACACTATTTCCCAATTTTAGATTTTTTCACCTCAACTCAATATCCAAAAAGTGTTAAGTATAGACTTTGTGGTGCTAGCCATTTCCAAGTTGAGCACTAGGTATGATTCTCTCTATTTTGTGAATCACATTTAAACCACTAGATTTGGATTTAACATTTACACCTTTACTAAACAACTCATCAAATTAAGGTCATAATACAGTCTTCTGTAAATATTACTAAATTATATAAAATGTTGGCACAGAATAATAATATCTCAAAATAGTAGTTAATTGGTTGTGATTGATGGTGGTGGTGATTGATACTTGCAATGGGTGATATATAGTGGTGGCTGATAGTGGTGATCGATGGTTGTTATAGTAATAGTGATCGGTGGTGATGGTTGTAAACGATGGCTAATGGTGGTGACAACTAATATTCGTGCTTGACAACGATGGTGGTTGTGGCTAAGGAATGGTAGTAATGGGTGGTGGCTAATGGTGGTGGTAGTCTAATGGTGAGGAGCATCGATAGTAGTGATGCTGGTTGTTAGTGGTGAAATTATAGGAGTTATGGTGAAATGTCATTTTTTACATAAATTATTGAATGTATAACATCTTAATGATATTAAGACTATGTTATAGATCTTAGTCATTAAGATCTATTCAAGCTCATTAAGTTGTTGTAAAATTTAAAAACAAACAGACTTAATAGTTTGTAAAGACCCGGCCGGTCATATTAATAGTGCTAAACTTGATCCCCTATTTATTGCTCCCTCTATCTCATTTTTTGGTTACTTGACTTTTCGGGGTGCTTGGTGTTGCGTTCAGGAGTTTTTCGGAGTGGAATGAGACAAATAGTCCCTAAATTAAAAGTTAAAGTCATAGGAGTCGATTGCAGTTCTAATTATATGAAGACGACTCTGGAATGGAGTTTTGAATGTTTCAATAGCTCCGTATCATAATTTTGGTCTTAGGAGCATGTCTGGATGTTTATTTGGAGGTCCGTAAGTCATTTCGGCGTTATTTGGTGAAAGTTGGAAAATTGGAAGATTTTGGAAGGTTTGATCGAGAGTGGATTTTTTAATATCGGGGTCAGATTTTGATTCTGGAAGTTGCAGTAGGTCCGTAATGTAAATTATGACTTGTGTGCAAAATTTGAGGCCAATCGGACTTGATTTGATAGGTTTCGACACCGGATGTGGAAGTTAGAAGTTCAAATGTTCATTAGGCTTGAATCGTTGCACAATTCGTATTGTAGATGTTGTTTGATGTGATTTGAGGCTTCAACTAAGTTTGTATCGTGTTTTAGGACTTGTTGATATAATTGATGGAGGTCTTGGGTGCCTCGGGGGTGATTCAGATCGATATCGGATCATTTTTGGACTTATACAATTGCTAAAGTTCCAGCCTTCTGTTGTCATCATACATGCGGAGGAATTTGCAGCTTGTACTACATGCTTAGTCGAATTACCTGCTTTCTTGATTCTATATTCCTTATTTAACTGTGGTATTATTTACTTGAAATTACTATACTTGAAATATCGTTATTTCAATTGTTATGTTTTGGTTTCCGTGATTATTGTTGAGATGATTATTTGGTTGTTGCACGAGGTTTCTATCGTTTGGTTGTTATTGTTGCATGAGGTTTCTACCGTGCGGTTGTTATTATTTGCACTAGGTTTCTTCCGTGCCATTGTGATTATTGATACGTATGCGGTGGTGTAAGGTCTGGGTGTTGAAATGCATGCGGTGAGATAAGGTGGGATTGATACGCGTGGCTAGTAAGGGAACTGCTAGAAATCATGCAGTGTGATAAGGTTGGCTAAAACGTGGGATGCTATTTCGGAAAAATAATTTTCAAAACAAAATATAAAGGCCTTCGCGGTGATATAAGGAAAGATTGTGAGATATTTACTTTTGGGACTACGAGGCGGTACCTTGGGAGTGCCCCTGTTGATTTCCTCTATTTGCTGTATTGGTTGTTGTTGTCTTTCTATTTCTTGTAAGAATTTTGCTTTTATTTCATGTTGTATTTGTCTTTCTTTGATTCCGTGTTATTAACCTCCATAAATTCTCATTGATTTACTTTTCTCTCATTTCATTATATTATTTTATCTTCTGCCTTGTTTCTTATTATTTCCAGTAGGGCCCTGACCTGACCTAGTCACTGCTCTACCGAGGTTAGGCGTGACACTTATTGGGTACTGTTGTGGTGTACTTATACTACGCTTCTGCACATCTTTTATGCAGATTCAGGTACTGCCTACCAGACCAGGTATCAGTGAGCTTGTCCGTACGTGGAGACTTCAAGGTACATCTTCCAGCGTCTGCAGACCTCGGAGTCCCTCTCTATCTTTATTATGTTGTTTCTTTATCCTCATTAGACTCTCATGCATAGGGATATTTAGTATTTCTTGTCACAGCCCAATTTAACCTATAGGTCATGATGACGCCCAACACTATAACTAGGCAAGCCAACAAATAAATTAAATATATATCAATTATTTTTATAATAATTTTCTAAGAAATTTTATTATTTTACTAGCAATATTAAGAAATTAGAAAAGATACTGATTAACTTAAATCCAAGAAAAAAATAATACAATTCCAAATTCTACCAATGTATGTGCCAAGACCTGGTATCACAAGTGTATGAGCATCTAGTAGATTATACAAAACCTCTAATATTGTCTGAAATAAAAATAGACAGAATGAAAAATACAAGGAGAGATATTGGTAGCTGCAGAACGGCTCAGGAAGGCAGCTCACCACTATGCCCCTGGATAACTTGGGTGTAAGACGATAGATCCCCCACTAGTACTTGCCTTAGGTCCTGCACAAAAAGTGCAGCAAGTGTAGTATGAGTACGTAAACAACGTGTACCCAGTAAGTATCAAGCCTAATCTCGAAATGGTAGAGATGAGATGGCCGACTTTGACACTCACTATGGGTCAACAATAATAATTAAAATAAAACTAGAATATTTAAATCAGCATGATTCACAGAATTTATAATAATGTATTTAACCAGTAGAAATAATTAAATTCCTTCAAATGAAACAATTCTCAATAAATTAATTAAATTCCCTCAATTCCAATAAAATATCTAATTTATCAATTAGTCTCATTTACAGGAATAACAATAATTCCTTAACAAGCAGAAATAATAATTCTTTAAATTCCAAAGATTTCCAATTTATCAATTAGCTTCGCAAGCTGCAATAAGCTATCAAAGTATCGTGTAATTATTATTATTAAGCACGATTTCTGCCGAGGTCGTACGGCCCGATCCAGAGTGTCATGTACACTGCTGAGGGATGTATGACACGATCCACAGATGCATCTATCCTGACGAGGCGTTCGGCCCGCTCCACAAGAAAGGAGGACATTTTTTTATGTACCTCCTAAAAGAGAGTATATTTATTATAAGATCAATTTGAGAGGATGAACAATTTTTCTTAACAATTAATTAATTTAAACACAAAATCAAACATATGAGATTTCTATCCTTTAATATTTTTATCTAACATATATATATAT
>AWOL01S0015240.1:126954-144253 GCA_000715115.1 Nicotiana otophora | reverse complement strand
CTTTTTTGTGTCATCGCACCTACGGAAGAATTGGCCGCAGGTACGGACTCGCAAATGCAGGGTTTGATCGCAAAAGCAAATTGTGGCCTGCCCAGCTAGGACCACAGATGTGGTTAGAGTTCCGCAGAGGCGGACTCGCAGGGGTGATTGAGAAAGCGCAGAAGCGGAAAGGCTAGCTAAGCCTGGTGTTGCAGAAGCGGAGCCCCTTCCGTAGAAGCGAGAGCGCATATGCGCATTTTGGTCCGTAGAAGCGAAGGTTGCTGGGCTAAGTGAGAACCGCACCTGCGATGGAAATTTCGCAAGTGCAGAGCCGCAGATGCGGTTGTGGGTTCGCAGATGCGAATTCACTAGGCAGAAAAGGCCTAATTTCGAGGGTTTGATCTCACTTTAATTTTTAGACCTAGAGAGCTCGGTTTGTGGAGATTGTTTGAGAGATTTTCAAGGAAATCATTGGGGTAAAAAATTCTTATATGGTTGGACTTGATATCAAATGGGTGTTCGACTTTTATAATTTTGGTCGGGTTCCGAGACGTGGGCCCGGGTCGACTTTTGGGGAGATTTTTCCAATTCTTGCTAAAATCATAATTTCATTATTTAGATTAGTTTTCTATAGTTATATTTATAGTATGTAATAGTTTTGGCTGTATTTGAGTTGTTCAGAGTCGGAAAGTCGAGGAAAAGGCCTTCTAATTGATTGATTGAGCGTGGTTTGAGGTAAGTGACTTGTCTAACCTTGTGTGGGGGAAATCCCTCATTAGGATTTGGTATTGTTGTGACAATTTGTGATATGTGAGATCCGTGAACTCGAGGTGATGAGTGCGTACACGGGCTAAATGTTGAAATTTAGGTTTTATCCAAGTAGTTTCCTTTTTATGCCTTAACTGAGTTACTTTAGCATGTATAGTCATCATGTTTAGCCTAATTTCACCTGTCTACTTGTCTTATCTCTTATTTGCAGCTTGTACTACATTCTTAGTCGAATTACCTGCTTTCTTGATTCTATATTCCTTATTTAACTGTGGGATTCATTACTTGAAATTGCTATCCTTGAAATATCGTTATTTCAATTGTTATGTTTTGGTTTCCGTGATTATTATTGAGATGATTGTTTGGTTGTTGCACCGGGTTTCTTTGGCGCGGTTGTTATTATTGCACGAGGTTTCTTCGGCGCGGTTGTTATTGTTGTACGATGTTTCTACCATACGGTTGTTATTATTTGCATGAGGTTTCTTCCGTGCCATTGTGATTATTGATACGCATGCAGTGGTATAAGGTCTGGGTGTTGAAACGCATGCTGTGAGATAAGGTGGGCTTGATACGCGTGGCTAGTAGGGGAACTACTAGAAGTCATACGGGCCCTAACCTGACCTCGTCACTACTCTACGAAGGCTAGGCCTGTCACTTATTAGGATCGTTGTGGTGTACTCATACTACGCTTCTGTATAGCTTTTATGTAGATTCAGGTACTGCCTACCAGACCAGGTATCAGTGAGCTAGTCCATACATGGAGACTACAAGGTATATTTGCCAGCGTCCGTAGACCTCGGAGTCTCCCTTTATCTTTAGTATGTTGTTTCTTTATCCTCATTAGACTCTGTTGTATAGGGATATTTAGTATTTCTCTTTAGAGCTTGTGACTTATATCTACCGTGTTTTGGAAGTTGTTTATATTTTGAGTTGCAGATTTTAATCATTACAGTTGTTGATGTCTTGAGTTTTAGCTTAATATTTCAGTTATTCCGCATACTTATTAGGCTTACCTAGTCTTAGAGACTAGGTGTCGTCAGGACGTCCTACAGAAGGAAATTAGGGTCCCTGCATGGTTAAGATATGAATTATTAAGATTTAGATCTAAAAACAAATGCACTTAAGGACTGAGATTTGAATTATTAAGATTTAGACCTCCATTAAGTGAAAACAAATGAGGCTTAATACCATCACCTAAATTTAAAATGTATAATAACTCTGTTAGTTACATTTGATTTATAGCAGATGTATGTGGAGATATGAAAGTTGTCTCCGGGTGACCTATAAATTACGAGTTCGAGTCGTGAATCAACCCACCGATACTTGTGCCGAGAGAGATTACTTATATCACACCCCTTAGGTGTGCGATCCTTCCCTGGACCTTATGTGAACGCAGAATACTTCGTGCACTGGACTGTCCTTTTGTGTGTGGGGATAAGAAAAATGTGTAAAGAAAAAGAATATAGGAAAGCCATATATATTGTAAGGAAATAAATTGTGAACAATGAATAATAATAAATTCATTTCTTACGACACATCATCATTAAAAAGAAACATAGTAAACTTTATTTAGATTCATTATATCGAAATTTCTATTTAACGGCGCAACTAATTGGATGGCATGGCTGAAGACATTGTTGCATTCATTTCAGATACAAATTTTGGATCAGTTACACCTATCTTTGATCGTACCTCATCAATTTTCTTAGTCAAATCTCTTTCAAGTTCATCAATCTCTTGCTTCAGTTTCTCAAGTCTTTCCAAATTAGTTGGCTTGAAAATTTCCAATGTAGATTCTCCTTTTTCCTTCTCATTTATTGCCTTCTTTATCTTCTTTTTTATTGTATCATTTTCGTCACCACATCCAGCCTTTTCATGTGTTGTCTTACGGCTTAACATGCGGTAAACTGATTCTACGTTTGGATTGCCAAACATAAACGGTTCAGCAGTAATTGAAAAAATTATTATTGCTATATCGATTCCACATAAGATGGAAAGATCCATAGCTCTTTTACTAAGAGCTTTTTGCTTATTGGAAAGCGCTACCTTCTCAGCACGCTTATCTTTGAGAAATTTCTTTTCGGATTTATTTTTCATTTGAGAGGTTATTCTTGCCATGATTACGCAACAAGGTATGACAAGATACAAGTTTCAGTACAGACTCGAGGAGAAACCATCAAATTTATAGCGCAATTTCAGCTTCTAAGTTTTGTTAGTTACAAAGTCCTACCCGGTAATTTAATAAGATTAACTTCTCTCCTCTACTTTATTAATTTAACTAAAATGCCTAACTTTTGGAAGATAGTATATATGATTATGATATTATTAAGAATATTGATATTAAAAAGCAAAAAATAGAAAATACTTCCATAAAGAGATTATTTTTCATGTTGAAAATGGAGAAAGACGTTCGATATATTATTTACTCAAATCAATAAGGAGTATTAAAAGATAGTAATAAAGTAAGAGTGTCCAATTTTTATCCCTCTAGTATGCTCCAAATGATTAAAAAAAAGAACTTTAATCTTATATTATTTTCTACTTTGTTACAAATTTAATGAAAATTACCCTTTATTTTATGTATTTTTAATTTATTATAAAGCAAAATACTAAAATAGCAGTTACCAATGAAAAACATTAGGAAGAAACAATTGTTGCATGGAATTGGTAATATTTGCAACCAAAAAAACAAAAAAAGGAAAAAGAAAAGCTTAAAAGAAAGGGGAGGTCAATATATTTTAAAAAAGAAAGGGAAGGTAAGTGTAATTACATAAAGTTAGAGGGAAATAACAAGTAAGGAAAAGTTTGCAACTAACCAGTAGTCCAGTACGATAGATTACCTTAATCTTCTTCCTTTGAATTGATTGCTAAAGATATCCTTAAAAAAGAATGAAAAACAAAATAATACATATTTTCAAGTAATGTCATTTAACCACTTACTAATATTCTTTTCCTTGATGCTAATTGCTTTATCAATAGGATCTGAAATTTTGAATGGGCAAATCCTTCATCTGCAACAAATGATGCAGATTTTTCTACCTGATTTCTGATTATGTAATATTTATTATATTTTATGGGAAAAGGTTCAAATATATTCCTAACGTTTTAAATTTGTTTTATATATGCACTTCGTTTACCTCCGGCTCGTAGGAGCTTTCACTAATGATTTTACACCATTGAAAAAATTAATTCATGTAGGATATATTTGGACCTTTTTAATTATTCAAAGATATATTTTGACCTTTGCAATTGTACGGGGCCATGTTTCAAATTATAGTAGAAGGTATATATAAATTAATTTGATAGTTTGGGGCTAATTTAAATCCTTTATTTGTCTACGTGGATTCACCTTTGCAAATGTCAGAACCAACCTGGACAATAGTTAGAGATAGGAAAGGGTAAATATGAGATAGAATTAGCAGAGCTTTTATGGATCGAAAGATAAACAGAGGATAAATATAAGATAAATCTAATATTTTATGAATAAATTTGAACTTTTTAGCCAAAGAGATAACATCAATTGAAAAATTTGAGAAATCACATGCATTAAATATATTTATGATATGGAATACAAAATTTTGTCATATGCCAATCCATAGTCTCAAAATATACAATTTGATTCATGTAGTTTATAACATGATTAATTTAGTAACTGATTTTGTGTAACAATTACAACCATTATTAAAACATGTCAAGATAAAAAAAAAAGACATCAAAACATGTTTTAAAAAGCTTTGACAAAGAACAAGAACAATAGTGTTGTTTTCACGGACAAAGTAAGTTTCCAATAAGATTTTGTAAATAAAAGAGGATCTATATTTTATTTTCTTGTAGCCATAACAAAAACTAAAAGCCGAGATTTTTTTTTATATACTCACTTGGACTCTTCATTGTTTCATTAATTTATTAAAATTTTGTTGTGCTTTTTTAGGATTTAAGTTGTATTAGTGAATTATAGAAATTATAATATGTGATAGCAAATTAGTTATTACTACTACTAATAATAGTAACAATAATTATTCATCACTCCAAATAAGTTGGGATTCATTTTTTTCTTTTAATCTCAATTCATATCAACATCGTACCAAATAAAACAAAATAAAAATTAGTTACATGAATCACATAATTTTGTAAAGCTACAACTATTCAAATACAACAGTACTTTGTAAACTTTTTGTCACGACCCAAAATTCATTAATGGCCGTGATGGCGCCTAACACCGCTGCCAGGCAAGCCAACAATAATTCATTAACCCGATTATTCATTTTAGTATTTTGAAATCAAAATTTTCCTTCAATTAAATAATCAAAAATAAAATTCAGAGAGTAAATGATAATATTTTCCCAATTACAATACTGAAAAACTCATAAGTAACCCCCAAACCCGGTGTCACAGGTGCATGAGCATCAACTAGGAAGTAAAATAAAATACAACATCTGTCCGGAATACGAATTAGACAGGAAAAATACAAATAACCCTGAAGGAGACTCTGCTATCTGCGGATCATAACCTTAAATGCAGCTCGCGGCAAGTCCCAGCATCATCCGTGCCTCCGTGCCCAAAAGACCACCAGACATAAAATTACCTACACAAAACTGTGCAGCAAGTGTAGTATGAGTACGTAAATCAATGTGTACCCAGTAAGTGTCTAGCCTAACCCCGGAGAAATAGTGACAAGGGTCAACATCGACACTCACTAGTGGTCCAATAATATCAGGTATAGTAAAGAGGTGAATAAATATGAGGCACAGTAAATAAATAAAATAAACAAGTATAAATACGTGGTATAATTGTAACAACCTCACCAGTCATTTTGCTCTCTAGAACCACGTTCCCCTAAATAAGACTTCTCGTACATGCTTTTACTGATTTATGACTTGCGGGGATGATTGGTTCAAGATTTGGAAGAGTTTGGGGTGGAATCGGATCACTTGGTTCCTTAAGGTTGGCTTGAAAGGCTGTAACGACCCGACTAGTCATTTTGAACATTTGCACTTCGCTCGGTTGTTTGAGGGCATGAGTAGCTCCGTATGATGTACTTTGACTTGTGTGAATCGCCGGTTTTGGGTTGCAAGTATTTCGGAATCGAATTGGAAGAAATAATTTTATTGTTGAAGCTTTAAATTGGGAGAGTTGACCAAATTTTGACTCTTTAGCATTTGACCTTGGATTGAAATTCTGATAGTTCCATTAGCTTCGTTAGGTAATTTTGGACTTAGGAGCGCGACCGGAATGTAATTTGAAGGCTCGTGGTAGAATTAGGCTTGAATTGGTGAAAGTTACAAATTTGGCGATTTCGGTCGGCAGTGGAAAAATTGATATCGGGGTCGGAATGGAATTCTGGAAGTTGGGTAGGTTCGTAGTGTCATTTGTGACGTGTGTGCAAAATTTGAGGCCATTCGGACGTGGTTTGGTTAGTTTCGTCATCGGTTGCCCAATTTAGAAATTTAGAAGTTCTTAGGCTTGAATCCGAGGGTAATTTAGTGTTTGGATGTTGTTTGATTGATTCGAAGGTTTGACCAAGTTTGTATATTGATATATGACTTGTTGGTATTTTTTATTGAGGTCCCGAGGGACTCGGGGCAATTCCGGGTGGTTAACGGATTTATCGAAGTTGGAAAATGCAGCTGAAGCTTCTGCTACTGCTATTTTCGCACCCGCGGAAAAAGGAGTCGCATGTGCGAGGTCGCTGGTGCGTTTGGGGAAGCCGCAGATGTGGAAATGGAAGGCCAAGGCTAGGAACGCAGGTGCGAAGAATTGGCCGCATCTGCGAGCCCGCAGGTGCAAGGCCTTGAGCGGAGATGCAGAGAGGAGGATTTTGGGCAAACTTCGCAGATGCGAAGAGTAACGCGCAGGTGCGCAAGCGCAGGCATGCGTTTTGGGGCGCAGATGCGTAATATGGGATCTTTAGTGAGTTCCGCACCTGCGATGGAAATTTTCGTAGGTGCGGCATCGCAGAAGCGGATATAGAGGCCACAGGTGCGATTGTGCTGGGCAGAAAAGCCCCAGCTCGTGGTTTTGTCTTCAGTTTCAATTTTTGGATTTGAGAAACTCAGAAGAGGCGATTGTTTTCGAAGGTTTTCAAGGAGCAACGTTGGGGTAAGTGATTCTAACCCATAATGGTATAACTTTCGTCAATCTATGGCTTTGTTCATCATTTAATTAGTAGGAATTTGGAGTGAAGGTAGGGGGTTAGGGCTTGGAATTCGTTAGAGTTTAATTTAAGGATTCGAGGGACCAAACGATGTCGGATTTTGATGAATTTGGTATGGTTAGGCTCGTGAGTGAATGAGCTTTCTAGTTTTATAAATTTTATCGGATTTCGAGACGTGGGCCTGGGGGCCAGGTTTTAGCCAATTTTGAGTTTTGGTCTAATTTGATAGTTTTTCTTGTGGAATTCATTCCATTAGCATATATTGATGGTATTGTACTTATTGTAAATAGATTCCGAGCATTTGGAGGCCGAGTCCAGAGGCAAGAGCATTGCGGGGTAGAGATTTGACCGGTTTAAGGTAAGTAACGATTGTAAATCTAGTCCTAAGGGTACAAAACCCTGGATTTTGTATCATTCTACTATTTTTAGTGACGCACATGCTAGGTGACGGGCATGTGGGCGTGCACTGTTGGGGATTGTGACTTGGTCCATCCCGTAGCAACTGTAAAGTTGCATACTTTGTTGAAACTATATGATACTTATATGTTTTAGAAAGAATTTCTGTATATTGGGATGAATGCCATATTTGGGCCTTGCGCCAGTGCTGTTTGGACCCTTAGGGGCTTTTTCTTACTATCCTCTCATTATTTTCGATTGAAAATCTATACTCAGTCATGTTTATACTTGTTTACCGCATAACTCAGTTTTATGACTCTATTTTCATGCATATAAATGTTTTGGGCCGAATGCCCTGTTTTACTGAAATGCCCGAGTGTCTTGAGAAGTTTATGACTGAGTGAGGCCGAGGGCCTGATTAGAGAGGATATTTATGGGATCGGGGCAGCACACCGCAACATGTTGACATCGGCCGAGGGCCTGATTGTGAGGATGAGTATGGATCGGGGCTGCCCGCCTGCAACATACTTTATTATTATAGCACGTGAGTTGTCCGTGCAGCACGTGAGTTGTCCGTACAACACATGAGTTGTCCGTGCAGATTATAGCGCTTGGGCTGAAGGAGCCCCTCCGGAGTCTGTACACACCCCAGTGATCGCATGTACCTACTGAGTGCGAGTGCCGAGTGCTGAGTGCTGAGTGACTGGGAGGCATGAGTGATTGTGAGATATGTCCGAGTGCCAAGAGTGATTGTGAGGTATGCCCGAGTGGCACGAGTGACTGTGAGGTTTGCCCGAGGGGCTGTTTATGATTTCATCATTTTGCTCACATTTGCATTTTTCCTCTATTGAAAATTATTGAAAAATATCTTTAAATGATTTTACTGGAACTAGGTTTAAACGAGATGTTTTGATTCAAATCCTTATTTTAAAAGTATGAGATATTCTACTGAGATTTTCCTCATATGAACGTTATATGCTTGATTTCTCGTCACTACTGCTCAGTCTTTATTTATTGTTATTACTTACTGAGTTGGCGTACTCACGTTACTCCCTACACCTTGTGTGCAAATCCAGGTGTAGCTGGACACGGTAGCGATTGTTAATTATTCTAGTTGCAGATTTTTCCTCGGAGATAGCAAGGTAGCTGCTTGGCGATCACAGCCCCTGCTATTCTCCCTCTTATCTTCCTCTAGTTGTATTTAGCTATTTTTCAGACTGAGTTAGCCTTGATATTGTTAGATAGATTGTAGTAGATGCTCATAACTAGTGACATCCCGATGTTGGGGTTTTTCTTCCGCACTATTATTTTGATTTGAACTCCTTTACGAAGGTTTTTATGTAAATAACATTGAAATTATCTTTGAAATGAAAATATCAATATGTTTTGGAAATGAGTCAGATTGCCTAGTTCAACGATAGGCGCCATCACGACAGGGGTTAGTTTGGGTCGTGACAGATTGGTATCAAATCCTAGCTTACATAGGTCTCACGAGTCATGAATGGGTTTAGTAGAGTCTTGCGGATCGGTACGGAGACGTATGTACTTATCTTCTAGAGGCTGCAGAACCCTTAGGAAACTTTCACTTTCTTGTACTCTATCGTGCGAAATTGATTCATCTTGAGCCATAACTCTTTGAATTCCTTCCACGCATCTCGTATGCGCACATGAGCGCTTGGTATCAGTTGTACATCACCGGCTTATGATTCTATGAACAAGGTTGATATGTGTATTATGTGTTTGTGGTGGTGGGCCGGTCTTGAGGACTTGAGACCATAGTTAGACCGCAGCTTAGGCTCGGTAGCTTCAGTTGTAACCTATATATTTGGACTCATAGGTCCGCTAATGTCTCTACGAGTGGAATTTGTGGCCCGATGAGCTGAGGAATGGCTTTGTGGTGAGTATGACGTAACTGTAGGAGGTGTTAATACGATGTAAATATGATGAAAGGTGTTTTCTTGAAATGTAAAGGAAGGCCATTGGGTGCTTGATTTTCGTTTTGATGTGACATACGACCTCGAGTGTGAATGTTTTGAAGGATCTTTCACGTTGTTAAATTTTGGGGCAAATTAAATTCTCATGTCAGTCAATGAGTTTGGACTCAAGAAGAGTAAGTGATTGTGTAGTAATTTTGGTTGCGAATGGGTATATCTGATGTTGATGGCTCGAGAAAGATGATCTTCGAATAGACTTAGAGTCGGTAGCATTCTAATGGTTCTGGTATGATAGAGATGCATTTCGAGTTGATGCAGCAATTGAACAGCAAGGAATGAGGAAAGACATGACGGGAAGCATTTCGCGGTGGTTGAAGTACTTGCGGGTCAAGTAGGAGAAGTAGAGGTTGAGAAGTTTCTTAAAGGAGATGATTTAACCGAAGTAAGAGTGACAGATTAGCATATGAATTCACTGGTAAGGTAGTTGTGCACCTTGAGAAAGTGTAGAATGGTTTGGAATTATGCTAGTATGTGATTTGGCCTGTAGACTCTAATTGGATTGATGGTTACTGTACAAAGGATAAAGAGTAAAGAAAACTCCCTATGTGGTCTCTGTCTGCATGGGGTCAGGCTCACCAGTGGGGACCTCAGACTGCATAGGATCATCAACTCCCTCCGGGTCCTCCAACTGTATCTCCAGGTCCTCTGACTGGGGAACCACAAATCCTCTCACCGGCTCTCTGCCAGCGTCCTGCTCTGATGCCTGTGCTATCTGTGTTGCAGGGGCAGTCTCCTCCATAAGCAGGTCCAGTGGAATATCTCCGGTAGAAGTGAACTTCTCTAACTCCTTCTTCAGCAGCTCCACTGACTCTTTTGAAGCTTGAGTCTTCTTCATCTTTTTGACCTGCTTTCCCAGCTCCTTGATCACCTTACAATGAGTATCTAATGTCTCCAGGATTTTCTTGTGGCTGTCCAGGAGCTTATTCTGGTTGTCCAAAAGCTCCTTCAATGAATCCTTCACTGATGGAGGAACCTGAAGCTGTGCTGTGGCTGCCTGTGCTGCGACTGCACTGGATAAGACATATAGTTGTGATGTAGCTGCCTACAACTAGTTGTTGATGCTGGATAGCATCTGAGAGGCCCGCAGTGAAGTCTGAGGATATGCGAAAGATGAGGGAACAGATAATGGGGCTGTAACATATGGCCCGGATGAGGGAGGTGGCATAGCAGCCGAGGAACCCTCCGCTGTGGAAGACTCGGAACCAGTGGCCACTACCCTTGGCTCTTCAGACTGTCCAGTGGAGGTAGTGGCTTTTCCTTTGGACGTCGGGTTGTCTGCTCCCTGAAGGTTGCACCAAGAGAAGGGCCTTTTCGGCTTCACCTTCGTGTCAAAGTGTCTGCCCTCAACCCCCTGGTCCTCTAGGTACATAGTGATGAAATTGGGGTAAGGGTAGGAACTTTCTTCTTTCCCGGTTGCCTTAGATATGTTCTGGGCCATGAGGTTCCCCACATGTATTGGGTACCCCGCTATGATGGACGCTATGAGGATCGCTCGAGAGAGTGGAATGTCACTGTCATGCTGGCACAGATCAAGGCAGCTGCAGACGAAGGTGCACCACCTCTGCTAACCATGGACGGGCTGCTTCATCTAATGCCAACTTCTGTATGTATAGAGCGGCGTCTACATCATCAAACCCGGCATATGTATTCAAAGTTTTTCCATCAAACCAGATCTTCTTATTTCGTACCTTAGTCACATAGGTACCCTTTTTGATGTGGGCAACATTGGCGTAGAATTCCTTGACTAGGTACTCATTTGATTCCGACAACTTGCTAGTGAAGAATTTGTACCCCACTATTTCATCAAATTATCTCTTCACATTCGGTTTGTGAGGGAGAAGGTCTCATTCTATGAAATATCTCTCAAGGGTGAGCTTCCTTTGTGGCCACTATTCCGGAATTTGTGGTAGGCCTTCTCACTCACGAGCCTATCTTTCCACACTACCGGCTTCCTTGATCTAATCAACCCCCATGGGTATCACCTCCTCTCCCGTCATCCGAAACCTCTTCTTCATCATCAATATCAATAGGAGCACTTGTTGAGACCGGAGTTGCAGCAGGTGGGGGAGATGGTGCTAAAGTCTCACTACCTCCTTCTGAGCCATCAGACGACTCAGATGAGGAGGTGGGTTGATTGACGAGACAGAAAGGTTGAGATTGATCCTCGGGTTGTTATGCATATTCTCCCTCAAAAATCTCCCGGGAAGGGAGGTGTTAACTAGGATCCGAGGAGTCAGTCTGAGGTCTCATAGGTGGGGCCTTTTTGCTAATAATCTTCTGAGGTGCTAAGGGTGTAATATGCTTCCCTTTGCCTCGGGAGGATTCTCCCCTTCCTTTTAATTTGTCGGGACCATCACGAGATCGCACCATTATCTACACACACAATTAGTGAAAGATCGTTAGTATAGTGGTTCAATGAATCCTTAAAGAAATACAGATGAAATGAAATAGTGCTTCCCAAATCAGTGCACCGCGGACCGCGGAAAAATGCGTGCGGCCACGCAAGGGCCATCGCGGACCGCGTAAAAAATGGGCGCGGCTGCGAGAAGGTTGGACTCAAACTACCAACTCTCTGATCATGGTCTTCCGCGGACCGCAAAATTTGGGACGCGGCCGCGAAAAATCAAACGCGGACCTCATAAAAATGTCCGCGTCGGCGGAAGCAATTGCCAAACTCTCTGAAACTCATGAGCGCGGACCGCGAATTTTGGACGCGGCCGCGTAAGTTCAAATACAGACTGCAGAAAAATCACCGCCTCCGTGAACATGCAGCCATACTCAGCTCTCACAAATTAAAGAACGCAGACTGCGGTCCGCAGAGTTCAAACAAAACAGGCACTGGCACATTTGAAACCTAGGGTATTGACTAAGTACAAATATTAATGCAATTAACATGCATAGTTAATAACCCTATCTCCCATTAGGCATGTAAAACAATTACCCACATGAATTTAAGCATCAATTAAGAATGATTTTGAGATTGTGGCATAGTTTAAACCCTAACTAAAAAGAAAAATTAAAACTAGAAGAAAAAGAAAAGAAAGAGATAAAATCAATGCAAAGATTTGAGCATACCATTTGTGAAATTGTAGAGGAAAAGGGATTCTTGATTGATATGAAATGAGATTGACAGTCAAAGAAGAGGAAGATGATAAATGCTTTAATGTGGTGAAAGTTTGAGGTTCGAAAAGTGTAAAAGTCCTAAGGACTTTCTATTTATACCAAACCGATGGGGACCCACCGACTTACCTTAGCACGGTCCGCAGAATTGTACCGCATTCCGCATTTTTTACCTTTCGAAGAGCTACTGCAAAATCCTGGGCGCGGTCCGCAAAAAATTGGGCACGACCGCGAATGTCACAACGGTTTGACAAATTATGAACGCGGACGCGAACGCAACTTCAGAGAGTTGATATTTTGGGTTCTTTAAGTATGCGTCCGCGGATAAAATGTGCCACCGTGAAATGCTAACACAGACCGCGAAATGCCCACCCTTGGTCAGATCTTTCCCTGTCAAAGTCCTGCACTGCACGACCAATTCCTACACAAACTTCACAACTAGTTAGTCCAAAACAATGCCTAATCTAAGAAGAAAATCAAAAAGAAAGAAAAGAAAAAGTAAACATCACATGGGTTGCCTCCCAAGAAGTGCCTGATTTAACGTCGCGGCAAGACGCATGTTACCTTTATCATGTGAAATTGATCAAGTCCACCACGTGGCTGTCATCAAACTTACCAAGGTAGTGCTTCGCTCGGTGACCATTAACTCTGAAGATTAAACCATTTTTGTTTTTCAAATCAAGAGCACCAAATGGAGTTACATGCACCACTACAAAAGGGCCACTCCATTTTGACTTGAGCTTCCCCGGAAATAGTCGTAACCGAGAGTTGAATAGAAGAACCAAGTCACCCTTCTTGAATTCTTTGTTACAGGCATATTTTCATGTAAGTACTTCATCTTGTCCTTATACAAGGACGAGCTGGAATAGGCATGAAACCGGAATTCATCAAGTTCATTGAGTTGTTCTACCCGGAGATTGGCTGCTACATCCCATTCAAGGTTTAACATCTTGAGCGCCCACATGGCTTTGTGCTCTAACTCAACCGGAAGAGGGAATGCTTTCCCAAATAGCAACTGGTACGAGGACATACCCATTGGAGTCTTGTACACAGTTCTATAAGCCCACAAAGCATCGTCATGTTTTCTTGACCAATCCATCCGGTTTGCATTGATAGTTTTTGATAATATGCTCTTTATCTCCCTTTGGAGACCTCAACTTGTCCACTAGCTTGAGGATGATAAGGGGTTGACACCTTATGATTGACACCATACTTGGAAAGTAAAGTGTCGAAGGCCTTGTTGTAGAAATGAGACCCCCCATCACTGATGATCGCCCTAGGAGTGCCAAACCTTGTGAAGCTATTTTTCTTTAAGAATGCCACCACACTCCGTGCCTCATTGTTGGGCAAAGCTACAGCTTCAACCCACTTGGAAACATAATCAACAGCAACCAAAATGTAAGTGTTACCACAGGAACTTACAAATGGCCCCATGAAGTCTATACCCCATACGTCAAAAATATTGAACTCAAGAATAGTGGTGAGAGGCATTTCATCCTTCTTGGAAATTCCACCAGCTCTTTGGCATTCATCACACCTCTTAACAAGCTCACTTGTATCTTTATACAGGGTAGGCCAATAAAATCCACAACTAAGAACGTTTGAATCAGTTCTCGCCCCACCATGATGACCACCGTAAGGCGAGGAATGGCAAGCATCAAGAATATTCATTTGCTCCTCTTCCGGGACACATCTCCGGATCATACCATCATTGCAAATCTTGAAAAGATAGGGCTCGTCCCAATAATAATCTAAGCTGTCCCATTTGAGTTTCTTCCTTTGGTTAGAAGAGAGCTCACTCGGGACAATGCCGGTCATAATAAAGTTAGCCACATCGGCGAGCCAAGGAATACCATTCAAAGACACGGAGAAGAGTTGTTTATCCGGGAACGAATCATTAATTTCGAGGCCATTGTGGGGCCTCCCCTCCTCTTCTAAGCGGGAAAAGTGGTCCGCCACTTGATTATCACTTCCTTTTCTATCAATGATTTCAAGGTCAAACTCTTGAAGCAGAAGAACCCATCTCATCAACCTAGCCTTCGAGTCATTTTTGGTCATCAAGTAACGGAGTGCCGCGTGATCGGTGTGCACAATCACTTTGGCACCTATGAGATATGGCCTGGAATTTTCCATGGTGAAGACAATGGCTAATAACTCTTTCTCGGTCACCGTATAATTGACTTGGGCATCATTCATCGTTTTGCTTGGATAATAGACCGGATGAAATATCTTGTTGACCCTTTGCCCCAAAACCGCTCCTACCGCAAAGTCACTAGCATCGCACATGAGCTCAAATGGTAAGCTCCAATTGGGTGCGGTAATGATGGGAGTGGTTGTCAATTTATACTTGAGAAGCTCAAAAGCTTTCATGCATCTTCATTGAACACAAACTTTGTATCCTTTTGTAGCAGCTTACACAAGGGGTTCACAACTTTTGAGAAATCCTTGATGAACGTTCGGTAGAACCCCGCGTGCCCAAAAAAGCTCCTAACTCCCTTGGCGGAAGTAGGAGGAGGGATTTTTGAAATAACTTCAATCTTCGCTTTGTCCACTTTAATACCGTTCTTTGAGATCTTATGGCCGGGGACAATTCCCTCCTCGACCATAAAGTGGTATTTTTCCCAATTAAGCACTAGGTTGGTATCTTCACATCGGGCCAACATTTTGTCAAGATTATCCAAGAATTCTTCAAATGAATCCCCCACAATAATAAAATCATCCATGAACACTTCGAGGAAGTCCTCCACCATATCCATAAATATTGCCATCATACACCGCTGAAAGGTAGCCGGTGCATTACACAAACCAAAAGGCATCTATGAGAATGCAAATGTGCCATACAGACATGTGAAGGTGGTTTTATCTTGGTCTTTCGGTGCAATGAGAATCTGGTTGTACCCTGAGTACCCATCCAAAAAACAATATTATGCACACCCGACAAGTCTGTCCAACATTTGATCAAGAAAGGGCAATGGAAAGTGGTCTTTGCGGGTCACTTTGTTCCGCTTTCTGTGGTCCATACATACCCTCCATCCGGTGACCGTACGAGTGGGGATCAACTCATTTTTCTCATTTGTGACCATAGTCATACCCCTCTTCTTCGGCACGCATTGCACCGGTGAAGTCCATGAACTATTCGAAATAAGGTACAGAACCCCTGCATCAAGCCACTTGATAATTTCCTTCTTGACGACCTCTTGCATAGCCTCGTTCAACCTCCTTTGATGTTCCACGGAGGGTTTGGCATCATCCTCTAGTATAAGTTTGTGCATGCAAAAGGCAGGGCTTATACCCCGAATGTCAGCCAAAGTCCATACAATTGCCCTTTTTCTTCTTTGAAGCAACGCACTGGTGGAGTCTACATGCACGTTAGTTAGGCAAGCAAAAAGAATAACAGGTAATATGGAAGAAGGGCCTAAGAATTCATACATGAGGTGTGAAGGAAAAGGCTTCAACTCAAATATTGGTGGCTCCTCGATTGAGGGCTTTGTTGGTGGAGTCTTCCGGTTTTTCAAGTCCAAGGAAAGTTTACGGGGCCCATATGAGTAGGATCCCATTCCTTGCAACGCATTTGCACATTCAACCAAGCCTTCCTTCTCATCATCCTCATGGTTTAACAACACAGCTTCCAAAGGGTCTTCCACATTGATCATGGCACTCGTGTCATCAACTATCACCTCCGTCACAAGATCCACAAAAGAGCAAACTTCATTGCTATTTGGTTGCCTCATTGATTTGTATACGTGGAATACAACTTTTTCATCGCCCACGGAAGGTGTGTTTCCCTGTTTCCACATCAACCAATGCCTTCCATGTTGCTAGAAAAGGTCTCCCCAATATTATAGGCACATCATAGTCGACTTCGCAGTCGAGAATCACAAAATTAGCAGGCAAAATAAACTTGTCGACCCGGACTAGAACATCATCAATAATACCAAGCAGCCTTTGCATTATTCGATCCACCATTTATAATCTCATGGAAGTAGCTCTTGGTTTCCCAATACCTAGTGTCTTGAACACGGAATATGGCATCAAATTAATACTTTCCCCCAAATCACACAAGTCTTTTGCAAAATCGGCTCTACCAATAGTGCATGGAATTGTAAAGGCACCGGGATCTTCAAGCTTTGGAGCCATCGAGTGCACAATGGCACTCACTTGATGAGTTATTTTGATGGTCTTACAATGCATAGATCTCTTCTTAGTTATCAAGTCCTTCATGAACTTGGCATATCCCGACATTTGTTTGAGAGCGTCCACCAAAGGCACATTGATTGACAAACTTTTCATCATCTCAATAAAATTCTTGAATTTGTTTTCATTATTTGCTTCACAAGCCTTTGAGGATACGGTGGAGAAGGCCTTGGAAAAAGGGGCCTTGGCTTTAGGAACTACCGTTTTNATAGATCTCTTCTTAATTACCAAGTCCTTCATGAACTTGGCATATCCCGATATTTGTTCGAGAGCGTCCACCAAAGGCACATTGATTGACAAACTTTTCATCATCTCAATAAAATTCTTGAATTGGTTTTCATTATTTTTCTTTGCAAGCTTTGAGGATACGGTGGAGAAGGCCTTGGCAAAAGGGGCCTTGGCTTTAGGCACTACCATTTCCGGTATGTCTATCATGTGTTCCCTCGACGGGTTCACATCATTTTGAGTCTCCTCCATGTTGTCATAAATATCGATCCTCACTTCATCATTCACATTCTCATCATTGGCTTGAATATCATCATCTTCTTGCAACACAGCATCATCACTCACAATCTTCTTTGGTTTAGAGGTACTTGCATCTCCACCTCTACTGCTTCTTGTGGTCACCGCCATAGCATGGCCTGTATTGTTCCCACCCTTCAGGTTTACTACCGTATCACTTGGTAGTGCCCCC